>NW_019775410.1:151190-183218 GCF_001039355.2 Lingula anatina | reverse complement strand
AATAATAATAATAATAATAATAATAATAATAATAAACATCAGCAAAGCTGTCAAATGAACAGACAAAAAGCAGAAAAAAAGAGACACAAAATGGGTTATTTTGTCAATTCTGATGTATAATAAACTAGAGGATCAGACAGGCGATACTGCCTCTGGATATGGTACCACCAGCAGGAAGGTATGGATGGAAGTGTGTTAGTATGGACAAGGGTTGGGTAAATGTGGCCAGAGTATTTTATAAGGAAAAGTAAGCTAAAGGTTAAATTCAAGTGTAGTGTAGATGAAGATGCTCAGTATGTGATTGTTTTTAGAATATATATTTTTTTTTACAAAATTGGAGATATAAGGGCCGGATTATTCTGCAAAGTGAAAGTAGTCAAAGGTCAAACTTAAGGTCAAATTAAGATTGCCAATGTAGTACTTCCTATTCAAAGTTCAATAGTAACTATGGATGTTTCTCTGCCAGTTTTGGCGATATGAGGGTTGAAAAATTTGCAAAGTTCAGTTCGTGGTAAAAAGTAGGTCAAAGGTCAAATTCAAGTTCACAGTATGAAGCCACATGCATTACCTCCTATCTAAGTTCAATAGTGACTTTGGGCATAACTTTGCAAGTTTTGGATATAAGAGTAAAAAAAATTGCAAAATTCAGTTCATGGCGAAAAGTAAGTCTTAGGTCAAATCCAAGGTCACAGCAAGATTGCCTATATATGACTTTTTATTCAAGATCAGTAATAACTATGGATGTATCTCTGCCAGTTTTAGAGTGTTTCACATTTTATTTTCACCAATGAATATCACGATATTATGCTATTTGATATAGTGCAATTCCTCAACTGTCTAGGAAAAAAAAAAAAAAAAAAACGACACCACCTTCAGTGGGACTCTTAGCAAGCTCAGCAAAATGCAGCTTACAAAAGGTCTATAGCTTCAAGGGTTCCAGAATTAGAGAGAGTTTGAATTTTGGCATTTATTGCACTGATTGACCTCTAACTCACAAAGGATTAAAGGAGACCCTAAGAGTAACTAAGACCTTAGCTTTCCCTATATTGTAAAAACTTAGGTCCATGTAATAGCTGAAAATTGGCACAAATTTTTTTTCACAGAAAATACCCGTCTTTACCAAATTTTGTCTTATTTGATCTTGAAATGCAGGACAAACACATGGGCATATTTTGAATCTCCACATATGACCTTGAATCAGACTTCTATAGGAACTTTTTTCACCACTCCTTTGGTTTGGGAGCCATGCTAACAATGGTGCCGATGGAACAAGTGGAAAGGATGGATCGAGACTAAACCTATGTTGATAGTTTTTAATTATTCTATTATGACAGTTTTTAATTCTCCCTTAAAAGTTGCCTTTTTATGTGTTTATGATTAATGTTTTAATAAAGTTAATCTGTAAGTTGCTGTAATTCTTAAGATTTTTTACATTGTAATTGTAATGTGTATTGAAATGTGAAATAGCAGACAGATTGTGTCCTCTCAACACCAGTGTATATTTTTAATCAAAATTTGTACTGATACACAAATTTGCAAAACCAAATATCTGTACAATTTTCTACACTGTCAGCTTATAGGTCCCATAGTTACATGGTGCCACATATACTAAATTCTCCTACTGCATTTGCAGGGGAAAAGATTTAAAAATTCAGGATAAGTTTTTTCTGATTTACCTCTTTGACCCCATGCAAAATGATCTAATCTATCACTCTGTGAAATAATTTTTTTGTAAGGTTGCTATAGAATACTTAGTAGTTGACTTATCTATACTACTGCATAAGTAATTTCATTACTATTACCAAAAGTACCAAGCATAATATTCAAATAAGTCACAAATTTAAAAAAAAAGTTATTTCCAGTAACTTTAAATAAAATAATCAGGCTACAGTTTTGAAAGAACTCTATTATGTAAGAACCCTTTTACAATATTAGCTGTAAAGCAAAATAGTGGGAAACAGGATTGCAAAACATACCTGACTGGGCTAATTACTTTTGTGAAAAAGGACCCCTCCATATAATTACCCACCAAAGTGAATTTTCTTGGGATATAAGAACAATTTTGTTCTACCTACGAATTTCTATGTTTTATTCCATTTTAAAATTAAGACTACTTTGACAGAATAAATTATGTCATGTATAATGCAGGCATTGTAAACTGACAATGGTTACCCAAGTGGACTGAGAAGACTATAAATATGCAACATATGCTTTAAAAGAACAACAACATTATTTAAAGGGCTTTTTTGTCTGAAGAGTATGAATTGGGAAATATAAGAAGCTTTTCAAGACATGAATAGGACTGTAGGAGATTTTCAAATGTGTGCAGGGAATCTCTAGAAATTAATTTTGGCAGTCAATCCCATGGATTGGCCCTTTAACCAATGATCCTGATAATACATTTTCTCTGTCTCTATCACACATGCACACTCCCCGTATGATCACACCTAATACTAACCCTGCCTCCAAGTCTTTAACTTTGGCCTTCAGCTGTTTGATTTCATCATATAAAGCAAAATCAGTCTTCTCTATTTTTGTCATCCTGTAAGGAAGGCAATAGATATTGTTACAAGTCATTAGCACTTAAAAGAAAAAAAAAAAAAGAAGACAATAATTGTCAAAGATTACCAAATAATCTACTATTCAGACTTGACAATGTTAAATAATAAATACATATAGAAAGATTAATAGTCAATCCATTGTGTTACATCTTTATTATTCAAGCTCAAGTAATGAAAATTACACAAATAATAAATATGTAAAATTAGATAAAAAGATAAAAACAAAAACAAATATATATAAATATATATAAAAAGAAAATGGTATTTCTTCTTCCTTTGGGGAATCTATTGTGGACACATTTGAGCAACATGTCTTAATGCAAAGTGAGTGATTTTTGTTTTGTCATCGGAGCAATATATATCTGGATTTAAAAGGGGATGATTTCTTACTTGTCATTGTTGAGCATGAATCCATTTTATTTCATTCATCTCCAAAGGTCACTTACACACTTTTCTACGAACTCAACATGCTATATCTTCTGGTTTATCACATACTGTTTAGATTCATACACATGATACAGAAATAATGGCTGTTAAGAATCTCCTCAGTTGGTGCAGTATATAAGATAAAAGGCCAAGAACTGACCCTGGGGGAAATCCATAAATTAAAAGCAGAGGCAAAGTTATTGATGCTACAGAGTCAACAGAATTAGTCACAGATATACATGATATTCAGATCAAACCCATGTACAGCCTTGACCTGTAGAAATCCAAGATCATATCAACTTAAATTGACCTTAATAAAATTTCTAATATCGCCAAAATCATTTGATTAACTGGAAGGTCAGAGAGGCAAAACCGCATCCAGGTATTGTACCACCAACTGAAGCAAGCGCATTGGCAGGGGAAAAAAAAGGCAGCAAAGCTGTCAAATGTACAGAAAAAAAGTAGAAAAAAATAATTCACAAAATAGAATACTGTTAATTCTGATGCAATAATACATAACTGCAAAGTCAACTTCAAATTTTAATTATGCACACCAGGTAATACCGATGAAAGTAAAAGCATAAGGTTTCAGGCCCATGAGAGTTAAAGTACACACTTAGAAAATGTCAGATTGAGAAAAATGAAAATTTCACCAAAAAAAAAAAAAAAAAAATGCATTAATCCAATAAAAACGATAAACAAATAGAGCTGGTTTTCTTATTTGATCTTTATGTCAAGAAAAGTAAGTGACATGATTTTTCTTTAATGGTCACTATGAAGGCACTGCCCAAATTGGGGTTTCTTCAAATTTGATGCAATATAACATAAAGCATAACAGCATAATGACCATCAATTATAAATAATAAAGTAAAAATATCATGAGTATTCAGAAAATGTGACTAGCAAAGGTTTTCATAGCCCATGGAAATTAAAGTTACACCTTGAAAATGTCGACGTGAAAAATTTAAATTTCACGAAAAAATGTATAACTTACAGAAAAATTAATCAATGACAGATTTTCCAACTGAAGCTGTATTTAAGTCCCATGTTTCTTTTCTGTAAGTGTGAGAAGAGTAAGTGGAATGGTTTTGCTTTAATGGTCACTATGGCAGCAGTGCCCAAAACTGGGTTTACTTCAATAACAATGCACAAAATAGGCTACTGTCAATTCTGATGCAAAGTACATTATGCTTAACTGCAAATTCAACATCAAATGTTATAATGCTCAACAGGTAATACCGATGTAAGTAAAATGTGCAACAAGCATAAGGCTTCAGGCCCATGGGAGTTCAAGTTCACACTTTGAAAATGCCAGAATGAGAAAAATGAAAATTTCACACAAAATTGCATAAATTCAATAATAAATGATAACCCAATTGAGCTGGCTTTCTAATTTGAACTGCATGCCAATCCTAAAAATCATACTTGTAAGTTAAAAATAATAATAAGTAACAGTTTCCTTTTCATGTTTGTAGTAGCAGTGCAAAAATTTTTTTCGATTTTTAAATAATTATCACCAATTTTTGATTATTGATTATAAATAGCATGGGCATGTAGAAAATTTGATTACCATTCGGCTTCAAGTCCATGGGAGCTCTGAGTCCCACTATGAATATGCCAATACGATAATAATGAATATTTCACTAAAATGTATAACTTCCAGAAAAAGAAGCCAATAAGACTGCTTTTCCAACTCAGGCTGCATTTTAGTCCTGTGTTTCTTTTTTGAAAGTTTGACAATCATAAGTAACACGGTTTTCCCATAATTGTCATCATGGCAGCAGTACCCAAAATTGTGTTTTCTTCTATTTTGATGCAATATTACATAATGCTTAACAGCATAATGGCCATCAATTTTTAATAATAAAATATATGCATCATGGATTTTCAGAAAATATGCCTAGCATGTGTCTTCAAGCCCATGGAGGTTCTTAGTCACACCTTGAAAATGCTTATAAGTGAAAAATTAAATTTTCAAAAAAAAACTTTTTAATTGCCAGAAAAATTTACCAAACAGACTGCATTGCCTACTGAAGCTGTATTTTAGTCCCATGTTTCTATCCTGTAAGTTTGAGAACAGAAGTGATATGTTTTCCTTGAAATGTGTTTAGTGTTGCATATATGCTGAAAAGTGAAAAAAAAAAAAAACAGCATAACTTCTAAAATAATGGCCCGATAATGCTGATTTTTGAACTTGACCTGCGTTTTATGAATATTCATCAGCTCTGTAAATATTAAGCCAAAAAGTAAAACTGTCTTCCACTTATTGTGTTTATGCTGAAAGTGCACGGCGATGACAGACGCAGGTGATGGCAATATGTACAGACACACCTGTAAACTGTGGAAAAAAAATGGACACCACACCCAGTGTTGGGCTTGACAAGCTCTATCAAATGCAAAAAACAAGAGGTCTCTAGCATTAATGTTTCCAGAATTAAAGAGTTTTTTGTTTTGGCATTTAATGGCCTCTTCGATCGTCCATGAAAATGCACCTATTGACCCCAAACTCAGCCGATCAAAAATGACCCTAAGGGTAATACCTGTCCATAATATTATAGGTTAGGTCTGTGTAGTTTCTGAAAACCAGCATAAATAATTTTTTTTTTACAAAAAATTACCAATTTTTAGAAAATTTTGGCCCGTTTCACCTTAAAATGAAGGACAAAGGTCAAATCCAAGGGCATATTTGAAATCTCCACATTTGATTTTCTGTCAACCATCTGTAGAAATTTTTCCCATGATTCCTTGTTTGGGAGATATATAGCATTTAATTTCGCCAATTTTGGACAAGGGTGCATTGCGATGAGCGCCACATCTAGACCCAAGCACTGATTAAGTCCAAAATTTATATGGAACAAGTTGAGATTATAAGTGTCCAAAATCCAAGAGAAGGGTACACAGGGTCTTGTAGTCTAGGAGATGCGGTAACGGTGACATGTTGGCGGGGCCGACGGAGCTGGCAAACAAGATGGGTCGGGACTAAAACCATGTGCACTGCCAGCGCCTACACTGGTGGTACAATAAAAATGTTGAAAAACAAAGAATGACCTGATCATGGTCATTTCAAAAGCTCATCCACCTATTAGAGCCTTATCATAGGCCAATTCATCAAGATTCCAAATGAAGTTCTTTCCTGGTAAATTCATGTCTCTGAAGAACTTCAATAGCACATCAACAAAGATAAAATTATTTTAAAAGCTCAACAAAGATTTCACATTCTGTGACACTTGAAGATGTTTTATGTCAACCATGAAGTGCTAGTAAAATGTTACCATGCAGTGATTGAGAGTGTATCAACACTCTCTTTCACGGCCCTGTAATATGTGCCAGAGCAGAAGTCAAGAATCACCTCGACCACGGAGACAAAACAGCTAGTTGTACTGTAGGGAAAGAATTATCACCAATGGAAAGTCTGTATGAGAAAAGAGTGCTCAAGAACATGAAATGAAATGTGCATGGATCTGATACCAGTTATAGTTAAATATGTATAGACACGCATGTAATATGTATAGGCACCACTGTACACAGGCATATAAATCACAAACACATACCAACAACACAGACCATCGACTGATTATTTGAAAAAAAAAAACTTACATAAATTAGAGGATTGAAGTAAAATAACATTTATTTGAAAATCTGTTTTCAGAGACATTGGGAATCATTATATACTTTAAAGTATTGATTTTAACACAATAAGAAGCACAATGTCTCAAATTCTGCTTTGTTTCTTCCACACACAGCCATGCCATCAGAAAGCAAAAGGTGTCTATACCTACCTAACAGGCCAAGGATGGGGTGTGTCTGGAGACCTTTGGATAAAAGAACTTAACAGTTACTAAAAAATACTAACTGTTTGAGTTTAAATTACTTGTCCCATTGCTGTGGTGATAACTTTAATACACATTTCAAAAATAACTTTTATCACTGGCAGAACATTCATACATTAAGACAATGTAATAAAGAAGTTAATGATTTTATTGTTTAAAGTCCTAAAAACTTTCCATATCGAACACTGTTAGGTAGCAATAATGCTAAATAAGGCAGCAAATCTGTCAAATGTACAAACAAAAAGCATAAAATGATGAACTGCTACTGTCAATTCTGATGTGATAATACACTATGCTTAACACCAAAGACAAAACAATTTTAACTAGAGGATCAGAGAGGCGATACCGCCTCAGGATATTGTACTATCAGCTGGAGTAAGCGCATTCGTATGGACCCCCCCCAAAAAAAAAAAAAAAAAAAGGGACACCACCACCAGTCTTGTGCTTGCAATGCAATCAACAAGTTCTCAAAATATGCAAAAAAAAAAAAAAAAAATATAACAAAAAATGGTACAATCAAGCAGATTTTCAAATTGACCTGCATATTCCTAACATTGATCACTCCTGTGATTCTCTAGACAATAGGCCTATTGGTTTTCCTTAAAATGTGTTGTCAGTGTTGCATATATGCTGACAAAAGAGAAAACCTAGGGGCAACACCGGGCACATCTCTGCTAGTTTTGAAGATATGAGGGGCAAGAAAATATGCAAAGCTCAGTTCATGGTGAAAAAGTAGGTCAAAGGTCAATTTCATCATCACAGTATATGAATTTCTATTCAAGTTCAATAGTAACCATGGGCATTTCTTTGCCAATTTTGGAGATTTTAAGGCCAGAAAACATGCAAAAAGCAGTTCATCATAAAAAGTAGGTCAAAGGTCAATTTCAAGGTCACAGTTAGGTTGACAGTGTATGACTTCCTATTCAAGTTAAACAACAACTTTGAGTGTATCTCTACCGGTTTTTGAGATCTAAGGGAAAGAAAATTTACAAGATCAGTTTATGCTGAAAATTAGGTAAAAGGTTAATTTCAGGGTCACAGTTAGATTGCCAGTATATGACTTCCTATTCATGTTCAATACCAACTATGGGAGTATCTTTGCCAGTTTTTGAGATATAAAGATCAGAAAATATGCAAAGTGCAGTTTATTATGAAAAGTAGGTCAAAGGTCAATTTCAAGGTCACAGATTACCAGTATATGATTTCCTATTTAACTTCATTACTATGGACCTTTGTCTGCCAGTTTTGAAGATAAAAGGGAAGTAAAATTTGCAAAGTTCATTTAATGGTGAAAATTAGGTCAAAGGTCAATTTAAGTGCCACAGTTAGATTGCCAGTATATGACTTCCTATTCAAGTTTAATAGTAACTACCTGCATATCTTTGCCAGTTTTGGAGATATAAAGATCAG
Organism: Lingula anatina; assembly: GCF_001039355.2. Next base: position 174,991 of record NW_019775410.1, on the reverse strand, counting down.
AAAATTTGCAAAGACCAGTTTATCATGAAAAAAAGGTCAAAGGTCAATTTCAAGGTCACAGTAAGATTACCAGTATATGTCTTCCATTCAACTTCAATAGTAACTATGGAGCTATCTCTGCCAGTTTTGGAGTTAAAAGGGAAAGAAATTAACAAAGTTCAGTTCATGATAAAAAGTAGGTCAAAGGTCAATTTAAAGGTCACACTTAGATTGCCAGTATATGACTTCCTATTCAAGTTCAATAGTCACTATGGACCTATCTCTGCCAGATTTGGAGATAAAAGGGAACAAAAATTTGCTAAGTTCAGTTCATGGTGAAAAAGTAGGTCAAAGGTCAATTTTAAGGTCATGGTAAAATTGCCTCTAATGACTTCCTATTCAAATTCAATGGTAACTATGGGCGTATCTTTGCCAGTTTTGAAAGTATAAGCATTAAAAGAGTTGTAAAGTTCAGTTTATGGTAGGTCAAAGGTCAATTTTAAGGTCACAGTTAAATTGCCAATATATGACTTCCTGTTCAAGTTCAAAGTAACTATGGGCGTTTCTTTGCCAGTTTTGGAGATATAAGGGACTTATATGTTGCAAAGTTTAGTTCATGGTGAAAAGTAGGTCAAAGGTCAATTTCAAGGTCACAGTCAACTTCAATAGTAACTATGGTCCTATCTCTGCTGGTTTTAGATATATAAGGGACTAAATGTTACAATTTTAGAGTTACAATAATGCACCATAAATTTCCTGTCAAAAGATATTAATTTTGGTTGAAATTCTTGCAATGGGAGGTGCTCAGAAGTTCCAGATGTTCATGAAATAATGTCATTTTTGACCAGAAGTTGTTTGCCTCGCCAAGCCTTATGTTTTATTTTCCAGAGGTTCAAAATTTATTATACATTACCATATTGCACATTTTGCTTTCACCACCAAAATGTACTTTTTGATACAGCATAACTCAAAAACCGTATGGAAATAAAAAAAACGGAGACCACCTTCAGTGTTGGGCTTTACATGCTCTACAAAATGCAAAAAAGAATGGGTCTCTAGCATTAACGGTTCCCGAATAAGAGACAGTTTTCAGTTTCGGTATCTTATGGCCGCTACTCCCGTGAAAATGCACAGACTGACACCAAATTCACGGAGATGAAAGATGACCCGAAGGGTAACACTTTCCAATAATATTATAAGTTAGGTCTGTGTAGTTTCTGAATATCAGTGCAAATAATTTTTTTTGGAAAAAAATTTCGTTTTTTGAAAATTTTGGCCCATTTGACTTTGAAATAAAGGTCAAAGGTCAAATCCAAGGGCATATTTGAAATCTCCACATATGACTTTCGGTCAGCCGTCTGTAGAAATTTTTCCCATAATTCCTTCCATAGGGTAGATAATTAGCATTTATTTTTGCCATTTTTGGACAAGGGTGCATTGCAATGAGCACCACACCTAGACCCCAGCACCGACGAAGGCCAAATTTTACGTGGAACGAGTTGAGATTATAGGTAACCAACCTAAAGTCTGTAGGAGGAGAAGCGGTGATGATGTCATGGCAGCGGAGCCGGTGGAACATGCGGGTCGGGACTAAAACCATGTGTACCACCAACGCCTACGCTGGTGGTACAATTATGCACATCAGGTAATACGGATGTGGATGTTTCCGTTCTGCCTCATGCCTGTGGGAGTTCTATGACCCACAGTGAAAATGACAGAATGTGAAAAATGAAAATTTCACAAAAATGTGTAACCTCCCGAAAAAAGATGTCAATTAAACTGCTTTTCCAGCTCAAGCTGAATTTTAGTCCTGTTTCTTTTTTTTTTCTGTTTAAGAATAATAAATAACAAGGTTTTCCCTTCATGGTCATCATGGCAACAGTGTCCAAAATAGGGTTTTCTACAATTTTGATGCAGTATCACATAATATTTAACAGCCTTTGATTTCTGGTCCCCTCTTGTAATTAGAATTTTGACTAGCTGAATCATAGTTCTTAACTGTACCAAATGGCACGGTTTGCTCTCTAAAATACCAAAAATTTTAGGGCCCTTCAGAGAACCCCACACCAAGTGAGGGGGCATGGGGAGGCAGCAGGGCTTAGCATCTTCCCCCCCCCCCCCCCCCAAATAATCCTTGATCTGCCCAAGCATATCTAAACCTTTGTTTAAAAAAATGGTGTCTTGAACTTGATATACTTAAAATGAATGTCTCATAGAGGTGATTTCATAGCTTAATTTCATTTTAGAAACTTCCACATTTAAATCAAATTATATCAATGTTTGGTTAAGAATGTTCAGATGTCTCAGTTATGATATTAAATGAAACTGTTTTTTTTTATTTCATTCATTGGAAAGAACTGTAACCAAGTTTTAAAAGGATTGAATGTATTTATGCATGTTGTTTATATAGCTTCAGTTTAAATATTTTAAAGGCCTTGAGTAATGTCTCAATTCCGTTTATTGACTTCAATATCTCTGACTTGCTTTAATTGAGGAATCACTGTAATGTTTTTTTTTCCTGTGTATTTGTATACAAGGAGAAGAACTCTCTATTGTCATCAGAGATTACAGATCATAAGAGATCATCAGAGTAAGTTTTGTCAGTCGAACCGACAGCTGTCTTAGACTGGGTTCCCATCCCTAGATCGATCTAACAGGATCGGTCTATCTCCACGGGGTCCCTCGCTAAATTGCTTTCAGCCCAAGTGGCTTACACGCCTGGGATGCCCCAAGCTGCTAAACGATAGGTAATTACCCACTATCAGCCTCAGTAGACGTAACAGACATCTAAGCCGCCTAAGTTGCAATTAAGCGAGAATCCCCTCGGAGATAGTTCGATCGAAGTTAGTACAATAGGGTCTGGGAATGGTCTCTTAGGAGACTCCAGGCCTCTTATTCAGAGAAATAAATGTAGAGATCTGCCAGTTAGTAGTTAATCTCTGAAAAACAGCCTTAGCCATAATGTTATCTGCTGGAATAGTAGGGCAATTCCGGCGATACGGACGTACATTTTGCACACTTTGGGAGTGCACTGCACAAAATCCTGTACATTTGAGGCCAATTTCTTGTGGCCTGTATGTGCGTCTTAGGTGGTTATATTACTTTATAAAATAACATGTTTCAACTCCTTTGCATGGCTATGTAGCATACTGAAAACACCCCTGTAACGGACGTATGCGTACAAATGAGATTTTTCAACTTGCTTTATTCAACTCAAAAACTCTGTGAAGTTTGCTGTCCAAAATTTTTGAAAAAAATATATAGTGCACAAAACATGTTAAGGTTGATAAAATATCAGGTTAAGTTAACAGTTTGATTATAATGACTGGGCTGGAATACTTTGTTTCATGTAACAGACGTACAGTTTGGTCGTAATAGACGTACTTGTATGAACACAACGGATGTACATAAAAATAAAATTGCATTTATGAAGTACCTAAACTGTATTTAGTAATTACACTACTCTTACTTAATTCATAGTTTTTAAAGTTTACATTGAAGCAACATTAGACAAGTAGTTATGAATAACAACAATCTAAATCAAATACAATTTTATTCAAAGTAAAATAGTATGTCACATGACAAAACTTCTCATCTATTTGTAGAAGTTTATTAAATTTCTTTTTTTTTTTTTTTGGATTAAACAAAATTGTTGAAAACCTTGAACTAAACTCTCTTAATTTCTTCAAATTTTGTTAAAATTCCCTATGGTAAATGGTCCATTTCCTTTTAAAACAAGAGGACCTACAAACAAAAAGGTGGAGGCACAAAAGATGGAGGATTAAGCAGATTTTGTGCCAGAAACTTCATTTTAATATGATGAAAGCTGAAATGTGAACAAGTACATGATTCTATAACTCTTCCTACATAGAAATTTACAGAATCAATGTAAAAAACAGCATAATAACTTTCTCTTTTGATAACTGGGCCAGCAAATCTGATACCATCATAATGGCTTATGGATGGTATATAGCCAACAAATACTTGTCTAGGGTATTTCTATTCAAGAATTCCAGAATTCTATCTCTTCATTCAACACACTTTTGCTGCAAACAATTTTTTGAATCTGGCTGGCATACAACTTTTTCCAATGAACTCTGAAATAATTTGAGGGAGATCGGAATAACCATGTAGAGCCTTTAATAGATGTCGGACACTTTCATGATACACGCATAAACACATATTATGTGGTATGGATTCAAACAATTTTACATGTTTAGGATGTAACTCACAAAACTTACTACGACTGATTTTTTTGTCAGTAGCTACTGTCTTATAATAATTTTCATATGCTTCAGAAAGTGAGGGAAGCATATATCTAGACTGCAGACTTCATCATGGAACAAATTATTTTATAACAAATTCTTTTTTCATTGAATACAAGTACAGGAAGATTTATTAAATATCTAATCAAATTATAACCACCTATCCTTCAGGTAAAGGTGGGGGTAAACAGATGAACAGGTAAACAGATATTTTATGAATATTTTTAGTGTGGTGGGAAGGTGAGCAGGTGGGTAGTGGTCAAGCAATTAAAAGTGACAAATAATCAAAGGGATACCTGGACAACCGAGATAATCTGTTTACCCCACCTCTCCCTAGAGATGCACTTTGATTAAAGACTTATACCCCCTTTACACTGGACGGCGTCCTTTCTGCGTCCTTTCTGCGACCATGAAATTTGGCATCGCTGTGGTCTTAATAAGGAGGCACGAGCATTGATTTGGTATCAGAATGAATGCTCAATGATCGGCCAGTTGTCGGCACGTAAAGTATTATAATTCTTTAACTCTCAAATGGGGCCGAACTGCTGGACGCAGAAGGGACGCCGTCCAGTGTAAAGGGGGCTTTACTCAATCAAGTGGGGAGTAATAAAGCAATAAAAAGTAACAGTTCATTCCTCAAAGGGTTACCTGGATGAGTGAGATCATCTGTTTACCCCTCCTTTACCTGGAGATATACTTTAATCAGATTTTTAATAAACTGTTCTGTACTTCTATCTTGAAAATTTATGTACTTGTACTCCGTGAAAATAATCTGTTTAATAAAATTAATATTATCTTTAAGGTGATCAAAGTGCTTATTATGGTAGTTGATAACTTCACAAATGCTTTTTCTCAGTAAGGTCTCTACACAACTTCAGTAAGTGCAGCAAGAAGTATCCAGTAATCAGCAAGCAGTAGTGGACATGACAGATATATATATATATATAGCCTAAATATGGAAGCCCTTAGGAGTTTCTAGATCTTTCTATACATTACCATTGATAGCAGATTCCATAAACATCTTGAATTCAATTGTATTCATACTGAATTCTACAATGTTTTATCTACTGATTTTTAGGATGTTCTACCAAATTCTAGAATGTTCTCATTTCTGACCAGCACAACATAGATGAAGATGACATAATTAGCATCAATGATGATGATGAACACATAAGATGTTGATATATTAATTCAAGAATGTTTTTTTTTATCAATGTGCTAATTTATATTCCCAAACCCAATAATCTGAATTTGAATTGAAATATTTATTTTACATACCAATTGTTCATCAGTGATACATAAACTATGCAGTATGCGTAAGACGGGATGGTAAATTTCTAATTAATCACTTTCTGTTCAAGAGTAAAACCCTTTGTACTTGATGTACATCACAAAATGTACGCCCCTTACGCAAAAGTGTGTACGTCTGTTCTATTATTTACATAAAATTAAAACATGGTAAAACAAAATTTTGTGTACTATTATTGAGAGGAGTGAAAGTGTGCTTTGCAAAAAAATCAGCATTTTGTAACATCTTTTTTTAGTAAAATAACTAAAAAAATGTGTTTTTACTGTAATGGACGTACATTGACCTGCACACCAAAAGCTTGCCAATTTTTTTTTTATGCTAAGAGCTCTGTCAATTTTTTTCTTTTTTGTTGAATATTAGACATTTGCCCATTGTTAATATATACTACAAAATTTTGTTAATGTATTTTAAGAACAAAATTTTCACAATTTAAATTTGTTGACTGGATCATGAAAAATAAGCTATAAAAAGGACCACATTTGACATAATTTTTCTTAACTAAAATCAAAAGATATTCTAAAAACTCCAGTAGTTCCAAAAACTTCAACTGATCTGCTTTTAAATGACACCCTTTGTTAGATTCTAGAGCAAATTTGAAAATTTTATGTTGAGGTTGACCATTTGCCGAAAATGCCTAGTAACTTAGTGTCACTTGTTGATAAAACAACGTGGGGAAGAGAAACGGACTGATTGGAAGTTTAGCGACAATTGGAAAGAAGGTAGGACCTGGCTGACAAACAATCCGAAAAAGGAAAATATTGTGTGCCAAGTGTCAGGAGTACTACAGTTATCTTGAAGATTAACAGCAACATTAATCCAACTGCTTTATTAAGAACAGGTTTTCACAATTCCCAAACACCTACTATTCACAACCAGGGGTTGGCCTAAAGTGCACATGAACTTGGAAGGCTCACAGTTTCTTCTTTATCAAAAAGAAACAAATGAAAAAAGAATTCAGTTTTGGCTGGACAGTCCCCATCACCTCACATTGCTGTTTTGCAATGCATATGTAAACACAACAGGTGAAATTATTTTCACATTTATGGATATTTTATGGATAGACATTTGATATTACTGGCTACATGTTCTTCATTCTTGTATTGCATTCTGATATCATTCTAAAATACTCTTTTCATTAAGTAATAAACAACTTAACATGGAGATATGTTTTTTTCTGCCTTAATATTGTTGCAAAAAGTATGAAATATATATAAACTAAACTCCGAGAGCTCAGACCTCTGCCAAGGCAGCATTTTTTAAAATTATTATTGATTGATTATTGATCTGGATCACCACCAAAAACTAATCACTTCTAAGTTAACCCATTTCTGACCTACCCTGAAAATTTCATCAAAATAGGTCCATAATGTTTTGAGCTATGTTGAAGATTGATTTTTGAATATTGATTGATTAAGATCCAGATCACCACCAAACACTAATCATCTCTTCCTTGGCCCACTTCTGACAGTTCTTGAAAATTTCATCAAAATGGGTCCATAACTTTTAGAGTTATGACAGACAGATAAACAGACAAACAGACAAACAGGGGTGGAAAAAAAACCTCCTTGGTGGAGGTAAAGATATACATATGTGTAAAAGATATTATTTCAGAAGTTTTATTGTCTACAATTGAAAAATGAAAAAACCTTTAATTTTGTTTCAGTCTGACAAATTTTTTGGCCTTTCGTTAAATTTGGGATTGAGCCCACCTAGGTTACATAGGATTTTGACATATAAGTGAATAATTTCCAGCAAAAATAATGTAACATACTGCTTTAAACAAAGCATATACTGTATGTTACAAATTATCCCTTAACAATATGTTGTTTCGTTAAGTCACTTACCGTAATGTGGTTGCTGAATTGATCTGAGCATATCCAGCTGAAAAACAAAATGTTCATTTACATTTGTAAAGAAAATAATTGCAGTCAAACTGCTATGTAATAAGACAAGACTGAACTGCTAATTTCCAAAGTGTTTTATATGACATCACTACAGTAAGATATCAAGCACTTGACCTCTATACTAGTAGAGATCAGCATGGCCCTTGACATGTACAAGACATGGGACCTTAGACCCCAAGAGGTGGCCTAGTTTGATTTTGCAAACTTCAGAAAAGTGTCTATCAATTAGATTTCCACCAATTTTCATTGCACATTCAACTATTGCAATGGTATCTGAACTGTGCAATCACATAAATGAATCACCAGTGTTACCTTGTTGTTTTCTTTTCTTTCAAAATTCAACATAGTGGAGTGGCTTAGGGTAATACATGTATTTTTCTATCTATATAGATAAAGATTTTTTTATATTTATATATTTAAATACCATTGGATGAAGCAGTGATGTGTGTAACGTTACGAGCGGAGGAGCGCACACCAGACAACACGTTGTTAATAATTACTCAACTGCAGCACACAGCCGCTCTTTATTCTAATTGGACAATATTACGCAATGTGCATGACGCACCACTATGTGACATCCCCCCCTTTTAAAGGAAAAAAAACTAATTAACATACAGACAATCACTTACCAATTACTTATATGTCTATCTACAAAATGTGATACACATGCTTATCTTAAACATTGTATTACCACCTTAGTTAAAGTAATAAAATACAAATAAAAGTAAAAGTTCTGTTATGACTGTCTCTGATCAGCAAAATGCATTTTATGATTAGTGCAATAACATTAAACACAACATGTCTCCCCTAGTAAACAGTCAATGTTAATCTTCCTGAGTGCATAAAGTCAATGCAGTACTTTTCAACAGTGTCTTTCTTACACACATACATTTAAATGTGTTACAGGTACTGTGTACAATCAACAAGTTTTTTTTTTCTTTTTTTTTTTTAATATAACAACAAATAAACATGCAGTCACTTCATTTCATAATCTGCTTGCCACCTAGGCGGATGTCTCTCTCGAGTACTACGCCTACACATTTGTGGCTGAGCAATTTGTTTTCCAGTTTCATTGTTCTGGTGCACTGTTTTACTCATACTAGTATCTGATGGTTCAGTATCCATAACATGCGACTCGGGCACAGAGTCAGGAGACTTGTTTATCATGCGTTGGTTTCTATGATATGAATGTCCATCCGGAGTAGTCACCTCATATGACCTCGGCGTATTATGAATATCTGTCACTCTGGCATATTCCCAATTTTGTCCTAAATTCACACGAACACTATCTCCCACATTAAATGACTGGTGATATTTAGCACTTCTATCATAATAAAATTTCTGCTTTTGCTGATGATTGTGCAACTTTGACTGTGCATCATTTACCATCTTTGGTTGCAGCAAGTTATTTGTAGTAGGCATTTTATCTTTTAACCTCCTACTTATTAACAATTGAGCTGGTGATGAGCCTATACCAGCTAAAGGTGTATTTCTGTATTCTAACAACGATATGTGAGGATCTTTACCCTCTGCTTATGCTTTCTTAAGCATTCCTTTAATTGACTGCACAAATCGCTCACTTTGACCATTAGACTTAGCATAAGTGGGACTAGTATAAACACAAGTGAATCCCCACTCTTTCGCAAACTGCTTAAAAGTAGCACTATTGTAAGGCATATTATCACTAACTAAGGTATCTGGAATACCATGCCTTGAAAACACTGGTTTCATTGCTGCAATAACACCAGCTGCTGTTTTGTTTTGCAGCTTGACAACTTCAGGAAACTTTGAATAATAATCAACTATCAACAAGTAATCATGGCCTGCAAACTCAAATATATCTGAACCCAGCTTTGACCATGGACGAGTTGGCAAAGAATGTGGAATCATTGGTTCCTTGGGATTCTGATGCGCACATGTGGCACATACTGGGCAATCAGCAATCTTGGTCTCTATGTCCTTGTTGATATTAGGCCAATACATAATTTCAGAGGCTCGTGCTTTGCACTTTTCACTGTCGGCATGTCCTTCATGAAGTGTAACAAGCATTTCTTGTCTCATGGCAACAGGAATTATAAGTCGCTCTCCAGCATATATCAGTCCTTCCTCCACATGCATTTGTCCCCTTAAATTCCAATATGCCTGAATTTCTGGTGCTAGGGAAGACTTATGCTGAGGCCAACCATTCACGATATGGTTATGGACCAGCTGGAGGCTGTGGTCACTCTGAGTAGCATCTCGAAGTTCCTGAATCCTGTGCATGGATGCTGGCAAATACTGAGTAACACTATGAATCCTGTACTGTCCCTCTTGTAACTGAGAATCTATGCTCTCCTTAGATGTGTCATCAACATATGCACGTGACAGCGTGTCTGCAATGTACAACTTTGAACCTGGTACATATGTCACACATAGATTGTATTTCATCAATTTTAACAACATCATTTGCATTCTAGGAGACACCTGGTGTAGTGGTTTCCTTATAATTGCCTCTAGGGGTTTGTGGTCACTCTCCACCATAACCTCATTGCCATAAATATAATGGTGAAACTTTGCTGCTGCATACAAAATAGCTAAAAGTTCCTTCTCGATCTGTGCGTATCTCGTCTCTGTATCAGTTAATGCACGTGAGGCATAAGCAATAGGTCGACCATCTTATAATAGACATACACCTAATCCCGTAGATGATGCGTCTGCTTGTATTGTCACTGGCTTGGATGGCTCAAACAACTTCAGCACTAGTTACTGAGAGTACATCTTTTATTTGTTGCATGGCAGCTTTCTGCTCTGGTCCCCAACTCCAAGGTACTCCAGCTTTCAACAAACTGCTGATTGGACTCATGGTAGAAGACTTATTTGGAATAAATGGTGATAGGAAATTCAACATTCCTGTTAAACGCTTCACTGCCTCAGTATCAGTTGGGTCTGGCATTTCCAAAATTGAGCGAATCTTCTCTGGGTCTGGTCGGATTCCTTGTGCTCCAACAATCATCCCAAAATATGATACTAGTACACTGTTTTGTTTCAACTGCATTTTCTTGGCATTAAAACGAACATTATTCTCCATGGCACTTTGATCACTTCTCCCAGGATTTGATTGTGTTCCTCAACTGTCTCTGTTGCTATCAGAATGTCATCTGCTATAGCGTATTTATTTTAAAGACACGGTAAACATTTTTCTGCAAAATATCTGCAGCACTCGTAATTCCAAATGGCATTTGTCTAAATTTATAGCGTCCAAAAGGTGTGGAAAAAGTAGTAAGTTCTGAACTGGAGTCATCTAATTCCACTTGGTAATAGGAATCATGATCAATGATAGTGAAGACTTTATTTCCTCCTATCTGCGCTGCTACTGATTCGAATGTTGGCATATTGAAATGTTCCCTTCTTATCTCTTTGTTGAGATGTTGGGGGTTGAGGCACAACCTTATGGAACCGTCTTTCTTCTCTGTATATTGCTAATAAAATCTGTGGGGTGGTCCACCTTCTCAATAACTCCTTGTCTCTTGTCTCCTTGTCTCTTCTGTGGAACTCTGTGTGTAGGAGCAATGTGACCCTTAGCACCCTGCTTCAATGAGATGTGATACTGCCCAGGGAACTTTCCCAGGCCTGTGAAAGCACTTTTATAAGATCCCTTTTCTATCTGAATCTTGTGTAATTGATGCAGTTACTGAGTCAAGATTCCTTTGTTTCTCCACTGAAACAAGACCTAGAGCAATGCAAACTTGCAGTCCCATCACTGGCACTGTTTTTTGTTTTGTAACAAATACTTCTCCAATGGTTTTACGTCCATTTGACATGCTCATATCTACTTTCGCTCTGTCAATGTGCTCTACCACTGCACCACCAAATGCTCTAAGTATGGTATGAGATTGTTCTAGTTCGGGTCTACCTGCTATCTTTCTCCATATTTTCTGGGGTATTGAACTAGTTTCTGCACCTGTGTCTATCTTCATTCTAATATGAGAGTCAGCTACCTTTACATTTTCAAACCATACACGCTGATCTTCATTCCTGGACACACTGCCTATACTCAGCTCTATTGTTCCCATAAAATACTCATTACTGTATTTTTTCAAAATTAATTTTCATGTTGACCGAGCCATGCATCTGTTATTCAAAGAAATGTTTGGCAATTCATTTAACTATGTTTATTACATGAGACTTTATGCCGTCCAAATATTATGAGAGCCGCAGTCATCTTAGCACGAAATGTCGTTGTAAGAGAAACCATGGTCCAAATCTGCACACAGACTGCCCAGCATGGGGACGGACATGTTACAAGTGTAAAGGTAACAACCACTTCAAAAGTTGTTGTAGAGCTACCGTAAAAGTCCATGAACTAAGTAATGACGATAACTGCACTGTTATCATCATTACTTAGTTCATGGACTTCATCCCACTTCTGGCACCGTGTAATGTTACGAGCACACACCAGACAACACGTTGTTAATAATTACTCAACTGCAGCACACAGCTGCGCTTTATTCTAATTGGATAATATTACGCAATGTGTATGACACACCACTATGTGACAATGTGTGTGTATGTGTGTGCGTATGTGTGTGTGTATGTGCGTGTGTGGTAAGTGGTCCCTAGGGGTGAGCTGCTCTTGATAATATGGGGAAGTGCGGGGATATGCGATGGCTACCCATCGACACCATCTAGTTTTTCATTTGTTTTAACATTGTATAGAGTTCAGCCCAGTTTATCTTTCCTTCGAGCGAGGATGCTACTGTGTTAGTCAAATTTGGAGTTTCAATATTTTTCAGTCAAGTTTTTAGGACTATATGGATTTGTGATTTTGTTTCTTAAATAAATTTTCATTAAAGTGTGCAGTTTCCTTGAGAATCTTCTTTTGTTCAGTAAGAATATTACTGTTATCTGTTACCAGTTCAGTTATTGACTTATTTGTGAAATTGCCATTTTCCAGTGCCAAAAAGTATTTTGATGGTTATTTTCATCTGACAATTGAATCTTGACGTTTTCTTCATTTTTACTGTTTTACCTTCTAGCAAATGTGATATTGTTGTTACTCAGAGCGTTAACGCATTGGAGGCTTACTTTCATACACAATGACTTTAATTTACATTGATACTTACTAGTATACTTGCATCACCCCCCCTCCCCCAGCCTACACACACTCACTGCTAAAACTCATACTTTATAAATTTTCCTGGGGTAAACAGTATTTTTCTCAAAGTAAACAACTTCCTATCCTTCTTTCTGACACTTTCCATATTTCTGTAAAATATTTTGGAAAATTTAATAGCTAACTCACACTTCAGCAAGTTGCTTTCAAATTCCACCATCATTCAAGCTGAAATTCTTACAATGACTTCCCTGCTGCACACAACTCAGTTTCTAACTTTATATATGAATGAAAAATCTAAAGAATTTAATAGCTTCTTTCCAGTTTAGCAATCTATGTACTCAACGTTATACCACAGTACTAAAAGGCATACTACGTCCTTCATGACATTTAATTTATAATTAATACAGATTTTCAACCATTTATGATTTAGAATGCTATCTAGTCTTAGTCTTAGAGAGTATGTGCTATATAAACTTGAGGTAACTCACCAAAAAATGCGAAGGTTATGACCACTAAACACAGAAAAAACTTCATTCTTCGAGGCATATGGATTTCGGGGAAACTGAGCATAATCTCTTTTACAAAACAATGGATAAGATCATGTCTTCCACCCAACCGACGTACGTACGTAGCGTAGACGATGCTGACACTACTCCGTGTTGTCAAGTTCAAGGTTAGGAGCCTCGATGCCAAGTTAACCAATCAAAATCAGACTTAATCGTTCCTCAACGACTTTCAGCGCCGTTTTTGAGGTAAGTGTATTACATTATAGTCTACGCTCATTTTTTTAGAGACCGATGTACGGTTATTACGATCACAATAGTTTATACCAAGCGTATATGTAGAACACATTGAAATATGTTATAAAGCTAGAAATATAAGATAAGAAATGTGAGCTAGGCAAATCGGAAATATACATGTGAATACAAATTTAATATTATCAACAATGTTTTATTACCTGGCACTTTAGCCTAGTTCGACAGCATTTCCTCCAACATATAACCCTTTAATTTTCAGTATTTTTTCTAAATTAATTTTCATTGACCGAGCCATGCGTCTGTTATTCAAAGAAATGTTTGGCAATTCATTTAACTATGTTTATTACATGAGACTTTATGCCGTCCAAATATTATGAGAGCCGCAGTCATCTTAGCACGAAATGTCCCCTACGGCCCCCCAGGCCCAAGAGGTCATCATAGATGTGGGCCAGCTGGTAGCGCTAGTCCCAGTCAATGATATGATTCTCTTTAACTGAGTGATCTGTGAGAGCATATTTCCACAAAAAAATATTAAATTCATGTATATTTACCAGACTAATGAACTTTTTAAAGAAATGAAGTGTTGAGTGTTCAAATGAGAATTTGTTTCTGGAGGGTATTTCAACTGAAATATTAAATAATTTAAAAGATTTATCATTTTATTATTTGAAACGCAAGTTCTGTGTCTGTATGAAAAACTTTTTTGCAAGTTTTGTCAAACCCAAAAACATATGGCAGAACAAGGTAAAAAAAGAGCATTGTTTGCTATAAGTAGCATGTTAAAAAATCATAACTTTAATGTGTTCACTAAATGTGCAGTATTTAATACGGATTTTTAAAAGAATGTTGGGTGCAAAAAGGAGAACCAGTGATAACTTATTTCATTGTACATAACGTAGTACATTATGAAACTGGGAGATACCCACTTCTTTTAAGTATAAAGCCACAATTTTTAAATATTGATTTAAATCCGCTCTCTGAAAAATTGTATTATAAATAAGCGTGCTATAAAGATCTACTCAACAAAAAATTTAGATTGGGTAATTTGAGTACGGAATGAACTGGTGACATTTGGCTTGTCGTTTATTTTTCACGAAAAGATGTCAGGTAATTTTATACTGGCCTTGAAAGAGTAAAGACTGAAAGATAATTTTAGACAAACATTGACCGGGGAAATATCCAAAAGGAGTAAAGGGCCATTGTACCAACATCTCATTGATAATTTTACAGTGCAATTCTATTTCAATAAGCTTATTATACAGAGATTTAAGGAATTAATTGCAAAATTTAGACTTTCATCACATAATCTAGCTGTAGAAACTGGAAGGTAAACAGACACAAATAAAAATTAAGAACCTGTAAACTATGTATTTTAGATGACATCGAGGATGAATTTCATTTTATTCTTGTAATAATTTAAAAATGTCTTTGCTACAGAACAATTAGGCAGAAATACGTTAAAAACTTATTAAACAAAGTAAAGTGTTTTCAAGCTAATAAAATTGTTATCTATCAACAATTAAGCAACTTATGAAAGTACTTACAATGTGCATCCGAGCTAAGTTTAACGTCAGTCTGATGAGTTTTTATCATTACTACTAGTAGTTGTATTGTTGTTGTGTTTATGACTTTATGTTTTTATTGCATTTCATTCTGATGAGCCATAGGGTGCAAGGGTTTCATAAATTGAATTAATTGAATTTTACAAATAACATGGACTTCATTACATGGACTGACTGGATGGCTCAAATGGTAGTGTGCTTGCCTCTAGTGCAGTAGGTTGTGGGTTCAATCCCTGGACGGGTCATACCAAAGACCATCATAAAAATGGTACCTACTGTCTCCTTGCTTAGCACTCAGCATATAAAGGTTGAAGTAGGGAACAAAGCCAGTACTGTTGAATGACTGGTAACAGAGGGCCATGTGGAAGATAAGCTTATGCTTAACATGTTTACCCTCTTTAAGTAAGGCCACACTTTTTTAATTTTATGGATGACATCCTGCGCGCGCACCGATTTTCGTCCGTTCTCAAAAAAAAAAAAAAATCCCCCCCCCCAAAAGGAAGTCGGTTGTCGCAAACGTCGTTATTGAATTTGCCGGAAAATGCAATCGGCAATCCTCGGCTAATTCCGCAAGCTCCATGCTGTCATTGTCGACTGCGGAGACATCCGAGTAGTTCCGAGTGCGGAAAATGAGCTTTCTGCGCATGTGTATTATCACCACGTGGAAATATGGCCGCTTTGCCGTCAAATTCATCTCTAGCATTAATTTCAAAATACACGACAATTAAAGTCATAAAGAGAATGGGGGCCGTCGTTTTGGATTGGTTTGCCATTGATATTGGACATGGAGATATCACCTTTTTACAATTATACGAAAGGCTGGCCGCGGCCAGCGATCATCGCCCGGAAAATTTCAGTGACATTCTGTCCAAAGCAGCACATACTGTAGGCTTACCAGGGTTTTTTTTTGTAGCGAAAAAAGGGTCGACAAGAGCGTCGTGGTATTTGGTGGACTGAAGGTCGGACAGGCCACCCAATAGTTGGCTGCTACGTGTGAGTCGAAGTAGACAAAATGGCATCGACCGAAATTACCTTTTTTAGATTTGGTAGTAGGAAGCATAGGCCTATCTTTGCTTCATTTTTTAACAATTCTGTGAAGTGTTCACAATACTTAAATTTTCTGAGAGTACAAATAAAGACACGCTGTTTATGTGATATTTGTTTTATTGATTGCTATACCAACAGAATGCATGAAATAACCTTAAATAGATTTGGTAATATGCAGCATATATATATTCATGACTTTTTACCTTTCTACGAAGTAGGCCCTATTCACAATGCTTTAATATTTTGAGAGCATGGATAAAGACATGTTGTTAGTTTGATACGTGTTTCTGTGGTAAATTAGTGTTTCCAGCTGTGTACTGAAAACTTAACTTTTCTTAAGCATTTTTTTTTTTTTTGGACTTTTTTTTTTTTTTCGCCCGCTCGCACCGATTTTGGGGTCCCCAGAGGATGTCATCCATAAAAATAAAAAAGTGTGGCCTTAAGTTTAAAAAAACAAAATATTCAATGACCAAAAGTACCCTCAAGTCAAGTGCAATAATTTATATTAGTTGGGATAACCATAATTAAATGCTAGTTAAAGAATTGAGTAGACTGGAAAATGGCTTCACGAGGATTTAGACCCCTCGGGTAAGAAATTTGAATGAGTATGCACTTTTATCAAGAGTCAGAAAAGTCATCTTACAGGTAGACAATGCAGCTTAGAGTGCATTCCCAGAGATTTAGACTGATCCATCCAGATAGACCTAACTCCCTGGGGGTTCAATCAGTTAGCCAAGCGAACGTGACAGTAAATTACCCCCTTACAGCTTTAAGTAGGCGAGACAGACGCTTAAGCTGGCTAAGCTGACAGTAATCTAGTGAAACTCCCTATAGGGATAGATCGATCTAATATCTGTGGGAATGGGGTCTTAGTTTGACAGCTAAACATGCATTTAACACCATAAATTTCACCTACTTTCTCTCGACACAGTTCACTAGAAAGCAAAGCAGTGCCTACTAATAGGCTTGAACTCTGTACCCCTGTATTTTGAATGCACTGTCATAGGGACTCATGATCATCTTTATAATTAAAACATGAGTAATCAAATGCTTGTCAAAAATTTCCCAGCAGTACATAAGTTGCAAAGTAAAAGGACCCTGCGGAAGTTTTCTGGAAAATTAACAACTGTACCGACGGAAAAGGCTTATACCATGTTAAAAATATATCTCCAAAAAATTAAAATAATTGTTCCGGTACCATTATTTGGAACTTCAAAGTTTACAAATGAATAAAAACACTTCAGAATACCAAACTAGTCTACCATTATCTCTCCCCTCCCCCCCCCCCCAAAAAAAAAAAATAAAAATAAATAAATAAATAAATAAATAGATAAATAGATAAAAAATAAAATAAAACAAATTGGTTAAGGATTTTTAGACAATTTTCATAAATTGTCCATATATCCCCCGATGGACCATATTGGAAAAAATGACATAAATAAAAAAAGTAGACATTGAACCATCCTCCTTGGTTTATTTACCTGTGAAATTGTTAGTTTAGTCATTTACGATCACATATTAATATTCCAATTGTATTTGCTGAGTTTTGATCAAACCATGCCTAATTTACAACATGTGAAAGCTTGGTATTACTAGGAACTTTGTAAGTTGTACTAGTATTTACAGCGTATTGAATCTTGATATTACTAGGAACTTTGTAAGTTGTACTAGTATTTACAGCGTATTGAATCTTGATATTACTAGGAACTTTGTAAGTTGTACTAGTATTTACAGCATATTGAATCTTAATAATTCTAGGAACTTTTTTAGTTGTACTAGTATTTACAGCATATTGAATCTTAATAATTCTAGGAACTTTTTTAGTTGTACTAGTATTTACAGCATATTGAATCTTGATATTTCTAGGAACTTGTAAGTTGTGCTAGTATTTACAGCATATTGAATCTTGATATTTCTAGGAACTTGTAAGTTGTGCTAGTATTTACAGCATATTGAATCTTGATTTTTCTAGGTACTAGTATTTGCAACATATGGAATTTGCTAGTATTTACAACTGAGATGGCAGCTGAGATGGAGTTTTCCCAAACGGTGGCAGGGGATCAGATGGAGGTTAACTCTCTTGTTGGAGCTTCCAGAGGTGTACCAGGTAGAAATTTAACTCTCAAATAATTTACAGTAGCTTGTAAGGGACAGTAGCGATGAGATGCTTGAAATCCTAAACTATGCTCCTACTGTGGCTTTTTAAGTACAGAGACAGCTGTGCCTGTACATATAGCCGCCGCCTGCCTTTGTCGTCACCGCTGTCTCCACTTTCAGTGTTTTTAAGATAATTGAAAAACTATTTGACCTTTTTTGTCTTCAGACTTATAGCACTGATATACATTCATAGACTTAGAGAATGACTTAGAGGTTGACTTAAAGAATCAGACCATTTTTCAGATGTGTCTGTACATATAGCTGTCCCGTCACTATACACTTTCACAAATAACATGATAAGTGTAAAAACCATTTTACCCTTTGGCTTGAAAATTACAAAACTGATGAATATTCATGATATGCAGGTCAAGTTCGAAGATGGGCATGATGGAGCCACTATTTAAGAAGTAATGCTGTTTTTTTTTTCAGCATATATACAACACTGATAGTTAACACAAGTGGAAAACCATTTAACCTCTTGGCTTGAAACTTACAGAACTGATGAATATTCATAAAAGGCAGGTCAAGCTTGAAAATCAGCTTGATTGGACCATTTTTACAAAAGTTATACTGTTTTTTCACTTTTTTCACCATATATGCAACACTGACAACACATTTCAAGGAAAACCGATCAGCCTATTGTCTTGTAACTCACAGGAGTGATCAGTCTTACTAATATATAGATCAATTTTGAAAATAAGTTTTAATGATGTTACGCCTTTTTTGTATATAAGTGGTTTTTCTTCAGATTTTTCTTATGCATTGTTAACTGTTACTGCAAAATGAATGCTGTTTTGTAGATATGATGATCAAAGTTTATTATAGTGAATGTAGAGCGCTTTTATAAACAAGATTAAATGAATGAATTGTGAATGCAGTATATAATTAAATAGAATGTAACAAATACGTAATGGATTAATGCTTACTTTCAGGGTTCTCCCCAGGCCTTTATAGCGTATCGGCCTGGGGAGAACCCTGAAAGTAAGCATTAATCCAGGCCTTTATAGCGTATCGGCCTCGATACGCATCTCTTTTTGCCGATACGCATCTCTTTTTTGCCGATACGCTTCTTTTTTTGCCGACACGATTCTTTGAACTCTGATACCCTTTAAGAGTGTGTGTGTGACCAATGCCTTTAATGCCTTCATTCCTGACAGTCGCGACGTAAACGACTTGTGTGCGTACTTGGATCTCTTGTGTGCACGTTAAGTTGTTTATTTTTATTCTGCCTGGCGCAGTAATACAAGTATAACATCTTATGTTGAGGGCTCGGGACCTGCGTACTGACAAGTTTCGAATATCAACATCCGCTTATTAGTTTCATCATCAATGTAATTCTGTGAGATTTGTTTGCTTTATCTATATTTTTGGAGAAATATAATAAATAGTCTATCCTTCATGTTATTTTGACTGAAGAATAGTAGCAGTCGTAATCATTTATAAATAAATGTATCCATGCGGCAAGAGAAAATATCAGAAAAGATGCAACGCTATTTAATATGGTAGCGCCTGTCCGGGTCAGGTAAAAATTCAGCTTGGACAGGTGAAGTTGCAGGGTTGGCTGTCCGACAGATAGGTCATGATTTATGAGAAATTTGGAGCAAAAATCTTTCAAAAATCATTTCTACTTTTGGCACAAAACACGTGCAGTTGCAAAACGAAGTCTGAGCAAACTTACTGTCAAGTTATGAAAGTGAACACCCTCCAGAACTTCATCAGACATTATTTATTCACATAACAGGCTCACTATTCTAATCTATGTAATGTTGTTTTAAAATTGAAGAAAACCCTAATTTGAACACTGTTGCAGCAGGCAGACTGAAATTTTTTCAGAATAGCCACCATCTAAACTGCAGTAATGTGAATATTGCTGGGCCATATGGATTTAAGCTGTATTGACAATTTCCATTAAATATGGATGGGTTTTGTTCGCATGGTATATTCATTATGAAATGGTATCACTATCTATATAGACTTATTGTAAAGCTAAATTTTTCAGAACTCGACATCTTGGTTTTGTGTTATTTATTAATTTTTTTTTGTCAAGAACATTGTATTTTTTTCTCAAAATTTACAGATAGCCTATTTTGTGCATCACTTTCCGTCTTTTTGTCTGTACATTTGACAGCTTTGTTGTCTTGTTTGCCATCTATTTTAATTTGGGTATCTGAAACACAAAAACGTTCTAGACTTTCAAAATACCATGTCATGCTAGTGATCTATTAGTGTTTGTGCTTGCAAACATTAAGTATGACTTATTATGGTTGCCTGACAGAAAAAAAATCGTTTGTGCCTTCCACGTAATGGCAAAATTAGTGTGAACCCTGATTCAAGTTATACTGTACATAGTTATTTTTACATGTCAATTTTCTTCTCTACATTTCTAGAGTACCAGCCTGTTGTAGTCCCTCCACCACCAGAGGGCATTGCCACCTTTGACAAGACAGGCCCAAGGTTGATGATCACTCACATTGTAAATGAAAATTTTAAGTCATATGCTGGTGTGCAAACACTGGGACCTTTCCATAAGGTGAGTATAAGTAATGCCAAAAACATTTGCAAATCTTAAATATCTTAAATCAGTGCTTGACAATCAAATTTTTCACTCATTTTGTGACTGATTGTTATCAGGCCTGGAGATTTGGTGGCTGTTTCAAATTTTAAATACAGGGGAACATTTTTACATCAGGAGAATTATTTGGAACTGAATGTGTGAATGTGAATGCTGGGGTAGCGCTAGGATTTTTTTTTTTGCTTTAGTCAAACGTCTGAAAAATTTTAGCCAAATCCAATTTTTTTAGCCAACTTAGAATATTTTTAGCCAAATAAATAATGACAATTTAAGGAATTTAAACCAATATTTATTCCATTTTAAATGCATTTTTTACAATGTCGATGCAAACAAGATTTAAAATCTAAGGAATCTTTCCTTGTTTTGTAATTGTTCAGCTTCTTGTAGTATACACATACATCATCCGAAAGCTGTGAAAAATAAATAATGCAAGTGTTCAAAATTGATGTTTCTAAATTGGTTTGGACCCCATCCTCTTCCATTTGTATTAGACGTGTGGATCCACATTAATGTCATTTCTGTTGCTGCTGAACTAATGATTCAACTAATTTGAATGGCTCGGCACTATGTCTGCAGACAGGTCAACTGAAACTGGGAAAAAAAATGACAGGTCAGGTATTAAACATTAACAAATATGTCAAATAAATAGGGGGCAATATTCATTAAAAAAAAGTCGGATACCCACAAATAATCGGAAAAACCTCATCCCTGCTTAAAATAAAAAATACCTACTTCTTAAAAGTGACATTATTTGGCGAAATTGGTGAGTGCTAGCACGACCCCAGGAATGTCAAATAGCCGTATGTTATTCTAAATGACTGGTTAAATTGTTTAATTTGAAATGGAAAAAAAAAACAATTCAAGTGCAGGGAAGGGTGAAGCTGTGGTCTCAGCTGTTTCACGATCAGGGGTACAAAATAGGGGTCACATTGAGAGAAAAATGAACTCTGATGCATTTGTTTAATTTTGTAACAGATAAAAAGAATAACATCTTAACTATGATATCTACAATTTTTAGAGCACAAGATTAATTACTTTTTGTGCTACGCTCAAATTAACAGAACGCCCCTTCGACTATGATCTGGGGGTACAGACACTACACATTCAAGTAACTGATGCTTTTGTTACTGAAATATCATTATTGTTTACCAGTTATTTTTGCCAAAAGTCTAAAAAATGTCGAACTAAAGATATAACAGCAGTACTTTAACCAAAAGGATACAAGTACATGTATTAATCAAAGAGTTTTTTAGAGAAACACCACAGCACGTTTTTCAGTGGATGCTGGAGCTTGGTTGTATGTTATTCAGTGTGACTTTCATTTACCAGACTTTAATTGTAACTTTTCTTTCTGTTGCTTGGCCTTTTTTATCTATTCATTTTTTTTTTCTTTTAGTCTTGATTCCTGTTTTTGGAATCTTTTCTTCTTTTTCATCTCTCGTTAATTTGCACCTCTTGTTCTACTGTTTTCAGGATTGTTGGGTTTCTGATTCTCCTTAACTCTGTCAGTATACCCTAATTTCTTCTCTTTACTTTAGTCTTTCTTGCTGGGCCAGCCTAGGATGATTCTTCTTTTTTTGTTTTCTTCTATGCTATGTTACGTGCATTCAACATCTTCCTTATGTGCTTCAGCAAGATTGTTAGCATCTTTACGGATATTAGCTCTTTGACGTCTTTGTTTTTCAAAATTATTTTTTGCTGACAGTAAAATATTCATGATCCCTTTTTCTTTTCCTGTTTGGCTTTTTGTTTATTGTCATCCATATTTGATACTTCATTCACTGAGAGTATAATAAATGTACTGTTAATTATTCATGTATTGAAATGTTCGTACCCCCTCAAAATATATCATATACATTAATCCATAAACAATTTATTATTTTGCAATTAGCTATATTTGGCAATATATTCAAACCAATATTGTTCATTTTGAATGCAAAGAGTAGCATCTTGACTGATATTATTTCTTTGCAAAATCTCTTGCCTGACTCTAATTAATCAGTATCACTTTATCGAATATATATTTATATACAGTGTTTTTTCTAAACATCATAAGACAAGAATGCATTTTATATAGTCTAAAACAATATTTTGCATCATATTTTGAAGTTTTATCATCATTGATATGTAGCCAGTTATCCAATGGTTAATGTATAACTTGGGGGTATGGACACTACAGTGGGGGTACGGACACTACATTTGGCACCAAATTCTTGCATTTCTTTTCATAATAAGGGGTTATGTGCTATTTTCTTCCTGCAAAATAAATGTCAGTGTAGACATTATAGAATAATAAAATCAGACAGAATCTGCTGTGATTCCTAAAATAGATAGGGAGGGTACGGACACTACAAAAAGTAGGAGACACCAAGGGGCTCATGATTATAAATACCGTAGCATTAATAATAATGGTTACATATGCACAACTCCTTTCTTATGTTTAAGTCATAACATGGTAAATTCATCTTATTATCACGTAGGTGATTTCGAAGTAATATTTGGCCTTATCAAATATGTTTTTCATTGCATTAACAAAAATAAGTAAAATGTGTACAAAAGCCTGTTTCAGCAAAATGGTTAAAATAAATTTTTACTCAGAACATATCTTTGAAAGAACCTGCTAGAAGAGAAGACATATGTTGTGGGAATTATATACCAATATCATATTCACCATAAATCATTGACAAAAAGAGCTAGTGCATCATATTTATGACTTAAGTTGCAAATGACCCATCGTAACAGCTAGAAATAGGTACTTTTTGGACACATAATTGGCCATATTTTTGTAAATTGTAGTCCGATTATTATAATTCTTTTTTTATTTTGCTCCTATGAACAGTGTCTTTGATATCATTCTATCAGCAATCTCTAATCATAAATTGTTAATTTATCAGACACTTGTAACAATAACCACATTTAATTGTTCACCCTGATTGTGAAACAGCCGCAGGGTTCTGCCAAGGTCTCAAAAAAGGGGGGAGAATTCTCCCCTCTGAGCTTAAAAGTTGGGGAGATTTTGAGAAATAGTGGGAGATCAGGAAAAATGATATTTTACGTAAAAACATACACTGCTAGTCTGTACTGGTATTTTATTAAAGTTCACAAACTGAACTGATTCAACTTTGAAAGTAACTTTACATAGGCTGTATGTAT
>NW_019775410.1:64743-127297 GCF_001039355.2 Lingula anatina | reverse complement strand
CATGATATCTAGATGTGTAATATATCATATAACACACATGATATCTAGATGTGTAATATATCATATAACACACATGATATCTAGATGTGTAATATATCATATAACACACATGATATCTAGATGTGTAATATATCATATAACACACATGATATCTAGATGTGTGGTATATCATATAACACACATATCTAGATGTGTAATATATCATATATCACACATTTTCTAAATGTTTAACATAACATCAGACACTAACCCTTCCTGCCAGACGTGCAAACATCAACTTGTCATCCTCTGCAGTGCCCAGTTTTTCCCTCTTCACCTTTAAAATACAAAGATGGTTTGAGGATAATACCGATGCTTTGAAAACATATTTCTACACCTCCAATATTCTAAGACTAGCAATCCTTGTGTAAGTATACAGTGGAACCTGTGTTAGCTCTTCTATGTGAATCCAATAATGGCAGATATGAGAGCGATACTTTTTTAGAGAGTAAACAGAGTCAAACAACTCGATCTAAGCTACTGTATGACAATGCCACATTATTTCCTCAAGAGGTTGAATTTTTGCCTGGTAAAATATGTAAATAAAGTGTGACTTACCAGAGTTTTGAGGTCATACTTGTCATCATCTGCAAAATATCTTTCTCTCTCCCCAGATTTATCATGGGTGGCCATCTGGAAATGAAGAGAAAATGGAGGAGTTTCATAATAAAACAAAGTGTTGTCTCAAAAACAGCATATTGAATATTTTTATTCAAACAAAGCATTCTGATTAAACACCTAGGATTTTCTGACAATTGAATGACTGTGTTGGTAAGTTTGTAATGGAAAGGCCTTTTAGTAAACTAGTTTGAAAAAATATGTAGGATCAAGGTTAGAAATGTCAAATGATGAGTCAAGCCAACCAAGGTTTCTTTAGTGGTATTTTAATTATAATTTCAATAAGTTTAAAACAATTTAGCTTGTTAATTTAGCTGATATAAAACAATATCTATTTCTAATATCTTGGTGCTGTCTGAACTTCTGACTTACTTTCTGTTTCTTCCTCCTCTTTCCTTTGCCTTCAGGTTCATGTTGTCTCTCATCAATAGGTCTTACCATGCCAGACCTGTCTGTTCTAGTTAAAACAACTACATTATCTTCCTCTCCCTGTTCCTCTCCCCTAGACTTCACTGGACCACTCCTGGCTTGAAGCTCTTTAGCAGCACGAGATGCCTCCATCTTTTCTTTGATTTGGTCAGCCAACTCCTGTGCATGAAAAATCAAATATTTATCACGAATAAAAATTTAATAAAGTAATAATAATAATAATTTGAAAAATAATTATTTCACACATAACAAAATCTATGTGACAATGCCTATGATGAATGAGTAATTCAATTTTCAAGAAATATAATATATAAATTTCATGAAATATAAGAGCATTGTGGCCAGTCAATATGGCCTCCTCAGTTCTCTTATTGTACCTGGTTCCCCATGAGTTCTGCCTTCAGTAACTTGGCTCCTAACTCATTCATCTGCTGTTCTGTGAGGATTTCTACACGAGGAGCAGGAGGAGGAGGGGAGCAGGACTTCTCCCTTGGAACCTCTTCCTCAGACTCTGACTCAGAACTGGAAGACGCACTAGAGGAACTTGATTCTGGAAATAGGTAGGGTTATGTGAATATAAGAATAGTAGATATAACTGCATATCTTCTACTACCAACTTACTTTACTAAGTCATGATCCAAAAAGATTTTTTCAATTTTAAAATCGTACTGAGTAATATATCTAAGCACAATTAACCGTATCAGAAACAATTAAAAGTACTGATCAAAGCATGAGCAAGCTACAATTCACAACCACTGATGCTCACCTGAAGGTGAAGGACTTCTCTTTTTCTCCCTCTTAGATTCTTGATTTTTTTCCTTCTTCCAACTTGGTGCTTTACTACTTGCATCTTTTTCACTAACAACTGATGGTCCTTCTCCTGGTTTCTGGAATTCCCTCTTCCTCCAATTTGATTCACCAGATTTTCTATATCCTCCTCTGTCATTTGACTCCGATGATGATTCTCCAGGTTTTAAAAACCTTTTTCTGTCGCGATCTAAACTTCTTTCACTTTCATTTGATCTTGAGTTCAAGTCTCCAGGTTTCATAAACCGTCCTTTCAGTCTACTGGAACCTGCTTCTCTTGAATCTCTGCTGTAAGGAGATCTGGATCTACTTTTTCTCCTGTCCTTACATCTGTCCCTATCCCTATCTCTCTCCCTTTCTCTGTCTCTATATCCATCTCTGTCTCTATCCCTTTCCCTTTCTCTGTCTCTTTCCCTTTCTCTATCCCTATCCCTGTTTCTATCCCTATATCTGTCTCTATCTCTGTCTCTGTAGGTATCTCTCTCCCTGTCTGTTTCTCTGTCTCTTGCATTCTTTTCTTCATCTCTTTTACTTTTTTCTAATTCTTTCTCTGCTTCAGCTATCATACGTTGAAGCTTTTTCAATGACTGAAACATACAAAATAAAATGTATGTATCTAAAAATAAAATTTTTATTTTTTAATATAAAAAGCATATTTCATTGGACACGGTTTACTATTGGCCACTTCTTATAAAATACACTGGATCTTAAGGAAAATAACGTAAGATAAAAGCTTCTGAAACCATACAGCAGGTGATCAAAATATTAACCATGGGTAAATGTTAAAATGTGGAAGCTGGTAAATGAAATCTCAATCATTTTCACATAAATATATGAACATCAGTTTGTCTGTTAACATTCAGAAGCTCTTGGGCTGAACCAAAGCTGGCTCAAAGTGAACCACCCCTGTGGCAGCTGTTGTGTACCCCATATCTCTCTGCTGCCAGTTCTTCCAGTGGTCTTCCCTCCTCCTCTGCCTGCTCCACACATCTCTGGTACGCCTTCTTAAGCCACGCTACGCCACCAGCACCTAGAAATATAACCAAACACCAACTTACACTGGGGTGTCTATCACACAAGGGACAATAAATCAACACCCTTTTGTGTGTGTGTGTTTTTGCGTGTGTGCATGCATGCATGCATGTGTGTGTGACCATATTTACCAAGCACAGGAGTTACGGCAGATTCTGTCTTCTTCTTTGTCTTCTCTGGTGCCTCCTCTGGTAGTCCTGAACCGCCATCTTTCCAGTACGGGTTCAACTCCCGGCTGTGTTGTCCAGGCTGAACAGGGGAAGAATAGGATGAAAATGTCATTAAACTACACCAAAATATGATAACAATGTAACATGACAGGATATAACTTCTATTTCAACCTTCGTTTTGAAAAAAAAATTAGATTTCTTTTTAGTTCTTTTGGACAATTAGTTACAGTATATTTACAGTACATCAGAGATAAAATGACCTTTGAATACCCTAAATCACAACTGCCCAGGAATAAGACATTGCTTTACTTAATTTAAAAAATGTATGAGATGAAGAACAAAATTCTTTAACTTTTCATCTACACAAAATCTATCAAAATTACCAGCAAAATAAATACATGTAATTTAAGAAGTGTTTTGAGATCATATGTAAGTCTGTGACACACCTGGTCCAGGTAGCTAACAGGTATCTGCTCTTCTTTCTCCTTTTTTATCTGCTCTCGCAGCTGTTCTCTGGATGTGGTGGGGATGAAAGAAAAATCTTCACTCATCCAATTATCTCTCTGTAAGAATAAAATATAAAATAAACACATGTCATTTGAATATATTTCTTTACAAACTTGCAAAATAACTTCCACTGACATTATCTGGTAGATTTCTACTTCTTCACCAAAGAGACTAATACAAAAAGACTACCAAAAAAGGAGACCAATTATAAAATTCAAATATAAAGTCCAGTTTAACAGTATGCTGATAACCCCTTTTGGCACCATATTATACAATATGTTTACAGTGATCATTAATGGTAATAACTCCAGGCACCTGTAAACTTGGACCTTTTATTGTGCTGCTGTCTACAGCTAGAGACAGCTGTGAGCTTGCTGCAGTTTTTTCAATCCATTTTGGTTCATCATCAGAATCCTAAATAATACATAAATTTCATTTATGCATTGAAAATAAAATCAATTTAAAATATTTTGCATCTTTATTACTTCCTTTATACTTCAAATTATCAGAAATTATCTAAAGTTGCATATTAAGCTATTAATACTTGTAGACATGTCAAATCATTGTCACTACATTATTTCCTTTCATTATAAATTTCAATACAATCTAGGGGACAGACAAATTCATGACTTGATATTTGCATTTTAAAAGTGTAAATTTGTGATATTTTTGGGGCCTGTGGATTTTACTTGAGTTGTGACAGAAACTGGAGGTAGTAATTTGAATCATGCACTGAACACAGCTGTGCTCTCACTTTGTATGTATCTTTTATTTTGTGACTTAAAGTAGCTATCTTGATTACCAAAAATCACATGCTAGCGCTAGCCAAGACAAACGAATTTCATTGAAAGGAAAATAATAAAATTCAATTACCGAATCACTGTCTGAATCACTGGCTTCTTTTTTCTTTTTCTTCTTTTTCTTTTCTTTTCTGTGTTTCTTCTTTTTTTCTTTCTTTGTCTTCTTTGACTTTGCTTTCTCTAAATCCTAGAACACCAATGTCATTGAAATAATAAAACTGATTTCAACAATTTACTCGCAATAAAAAAGCTAATGCCTTTATATCTGACATATATGGAGCTACAACTTGAAGAATACTTTGGGTGTTGTATAAAACTTGCATGTGTTTTAAAGCAGTTATATTAAAAATTTATTATTACCACTTTCATATACCAAGTTGAAATACTTTATGTAAAAAAGTAACAAAGGCACACATAATTAACAGAAACTTAATGTTAAATACCACTAGTTTTTCTATATTATAAAGATATTTATTTCTTACCTTCTGTTCCTGATCTATTCTATCACTCAATGCTGGAAGCATCCAGGTGTCCTCACCACGAAGCTTGGCCTGTTCCTTTTTTAGCTGTTCTCTCTCATATTGGTCTTTTGCCTGAAAGAATAGCAGCAATTAAGAGAAAAAAAAATATATAGAACATAAAATAATTTGTGTAAAAAAGTTAAAATTAATAATGCATGCAGTAACTTATATAACGCTGGATGTGAAAGGGCTTAGTTTTCACGACTCAGACTCTCAGTAGTACAGTACAAAACTTGGTCAACTTGTTCTTCTATAAGGTAGTGCCTCTGTTCACTTTTTGAAAGTTTATGAGAGCCCGAAATAACACTCTAGCATTTATATTTGTCTCCTGTTTATGCTAGCACAATATTGAATGTAAAAAAGTAAATAAGAGTGTTAGAGAATAGGGGAACTCTGGTCCAGTTTTTGTGACGTTCATCAAGCAGCGTCGACGGATGTTTGTTTAAAGGTGAGTATAACGAGAAACAGGGGAATTTTCTCTGGGACATAATCGCTTATTACCAATTAATTGTATTTGCACGTTTTACCTTTTCTAGTATTTTTTCTCTCGCTTGTCTTATATTTTCCCTCTCTGCCTTTTTCTTCCACGACGATTCGAATGCTATGGGCGCAGCCATTTTTAAACTAAGAATCCCATGACGGCATTTTACGACATCAGTCTTTTCTTATTTCTGGAGATGCTCTTATTAGATATATATTTTAAGATAAAAAGCATACTCAAGTTCTCAAATGACCATTAATTTTTAGTACTAATCATTCAATTTGATCAGAATACAAAGTAAATACGAAGACCGTCAATAGATTCTATTGTCGTTATAGCTTCATTGGAAAAAGAATGAGAGAATGTCGATGCGAGGTGTGAAATTTGCTTTTGAAGAAGACGAGAAGGTCCTTTGTTTTGAGCCAGACCCAAGCAAGGCTAGGGTTCTGTATGATGCGAAGGTAATGCATACATGTTCTCCAACCTACAAAGGCACTTGGGTTTTTGTTGATTTATTTATTGAGGAACGTGTGGCGTGTTTTCTCCTGGCTGTTCTCTGTGTTTGCCTCAGATTTCAGCCTCGCATGCTGAACAGGTAAGGCTTCATAACACCCTGTGTTACCACCGCCTCAAAACTTAGGGAACTGTGTGTCTTCCGTCGCACTTTGAAGTATATCATTCGCAAATAAAGTCATTTTCACGAGCCAGTTTGATACAGTTTTACTCTTTTTATTGTAGCTATGTATGCAGCAGTGTTAGCACTTACGCGTGCCATTTGTCAGTGACGCCACTTGGGAGTGCCAAACACAGAGTTTTATGAAACCTTATCTGAATAGCATGAGAGGCTGAATATTGAAGCAATATCTCTGTTGGACTCAAATTCAATGCATATTTTCCCACCATGTTAGTTTTGCATACAGCCAAGTTATATCCAATATTATTATAATTTATGTATAATTAAAATTATGAAATTTTTGACATATGTGACAGGTTTTGGAAGTTACCACACGTAAGAGGAGCAATGGTCAGAAAGGGCCTGGGTACCTGGTGCATTTCAGTGGCTGGAATAGCAGGTAGGTGCTCCCAAATCCTGCATGGCACTCTTTAATTCTGGAAATGGGTCTACTTCACACATCTCCTGCATGGCTGTCTTTAATTTGGGACATGGGTCTGAAAAGATGGTAATTTTTTTCTCCAACTGTTATCTGTTTAAGATCTTCAGTATTTGCTACTGTATTTGTTAAAGTATTGTCCACTAATTGCCTGTCTCTTTGTTATTCTTTAGCTGGGACAGGGTAGTAAAAGAAGACTTCATTCTCAAGAACACGGAAGACAACAGGAAGTTGATGAAGCGTCTGGCTGCCATTGCCAGGCAAATGTAAGAACTGTGTGTGATGTTTAAAAGTTATGCAAAAAGTTCTTAAAGATGTGTGTCTTGAATTTGAAGTACAGGATTTTGTGTTGTACTGGTATCTCTTCTTTTATGAAATTGATTAAGAAGTGGATGAACTTGTATGTACTAAGTGGAAATTGGGACAAATTGTTTTCTGTAACATTTTTCTCAAGATTCACTTGTGCTACATGTTCATAGACAATGATATGAAACCAGTTAACTACCTTTAATTCAACATTCCAATAATATTTAAATCATTGCATTATGTCTTCATTTTCAGTCGCAAGAACCGTGTCAGAAAGAAGAGAATTGACGAGATACTGAGGCAGGTACTGAAGAGACGTCCCAGGTACGACAGCGAGGAGGAGACCTCAGAGGAGGATGAATGTGAGGATGTTGGTGAGGAGGAGGAGACAACTGGGGAGGAAGAGGAGGATACGGAAAGAGAGGAGGGGGAGGATTCGACACAGGAGTCGGGGGTAACTCATCCTTGGACTGGAGCTTTTCTTTGATGTACATTATTTCCCATTTTCTTTTGTGAATTATCACTTGATCAGAAATGCCTTTAGAGCAATTAAATGTATAAGAAGGATCACTAATCATTGTCTAAATTGGTTTTTGCTTATGATAAACATAAGCTTTGAACATGGATATGACCTTATATGACCTTACTTTTCTTAATCACTTATATTTCCCCCAGCAGAGTGAAGATGAAAGCACTGTGGAGGGAGGAGAGACTGAAGACAACCCTCAGCCTGAGGTATGTGATCTTTATGGCTAACTTGTTATAACACAGTGTGGGATCTGTAATGGTAGGCACATTAGTTTCCTTTTCTCAGACATATACACACAACAAGAGTACTGTTCAAATATTTCAAAGGTGTTCAACAATTTATCGTTGCTTCGTGACCCTACAGCCCAGCTTCGTGACCCTACAGCCCAGCAAAACTGCAGTCATTGAAAAATTGGAAACTCTGCTAATATCAGTTAAAAGAAGAAAATTTAATGATTTTTTTTTTGTCTGCCAGCCTGTTATTTTTATGTCCATTGTTTGACACAGAACATGCGTAGATATGAGCAAACCAGTATAGTGTTTCTTGTGAATTAATAACATTTATTTATTGTTAAAGTTTATCATTTTAGGAGATTGCAGTAACAGAAGTGGAACTTGAAATACCAGATCCACTGAAGAGCCAACTTGAAAATGACTTTCATTTCATAAATAGAAAGAAAAAGGTAAACTGGTGTTTTTGCAGGTTTAACATTAAAGATGGGTCAGCTTTTTTATAATCCAGGGCATCAGATTGGGGCTCATTTCTCACAGGTAATCTTTTTTGTTCTCTAGGGTTTATTGTGTGGCTATAGTAATATATTTGTCCAATCTTGATCGAGTGTTTTGCAGATGAAATTCCTGTATGACTGTTGGTGTTATTATCTTTCAGTTGGTCCATTTACCTGCTGAGCCCAATGTGGTCAGTCTTCTGGAGAGTTATGTCAAGAATTATGCAATCAACCTGCTTTGTTCCACTCCTCATAAAGCAGCCAGACACGGACATACAGAATGGTAACTTACTGGCTGGCTTGAAAACTTAAGTAATTAAAATCAAGCAGGTCTTAAATTGTGCAATGATCTGGAATATGACTGGGGATTATGATGTTTAAAACTTGACAACTATGAACTTGCAGTTTGCTTTTAATTCAGTAGAAGTGAAGTCTCAGTATTAAATAGCTGTACTCATTTACAGTTTTATTTTAGAGAGCTTGAAATTGTCCACTAGTTTCCTTCCAACTTTGTTTTTTGAGAGTTTAGATGAGATGTGATGTTTTTAACAGAAAAATGAAAATATAGAATGTTATATAGTACAAATGCTCTCAACCAAAAATTGAATGGCTCATTATCATAGTATTTCCTCAAAGTGTAGTCTCAATGAATTGAATTTCACCGTTCTCCAACTTCAGTGTTAATCTGTGCAAGGAGGTAGTTGAAGGTTTGAGGATCTGCTTTGATTTTACCCTCCCCACCATATTACTTTACAACCTGGAGAGAGAACAGTATGAGAAGGTAGTCAACAATTATAAACCACTCATGTCTACCAAGAAAGAAAAGTAAGCAGATGTTTAATACTGACATTGTTTATAAGCTTGGTATTGCACTAATAATTTGAACTTTATCAGAAATGGACAACTGTTGCCTCTGGAAGAGATGGCAATTCATATTAGATTTAATATAAGAATTAGAAAAAGTTTCCCTCTAGAATTTCTCTGATCAAATATGTAGTGCCTGAATTTGATAATTTGGAACCTTTTCAAGTATTTTCACAAGACTTTATGTAAATTCATACCATAATTAATTGCTTGTACATTTATCTGTGTTATTTGAGAGTTGTCAGTAAGCATTCAGTGTGATGATTCTGTTTTCAGGACAGAGTGTCAGAAGTTGGCCCCCCTCCATTCTCCAACAAGATGTACCAGATCAGGAAGAGGGTCAGTGCCAAATTCTCCCTCATTTCATGAGTCCCCTCCGTCAAAAGTTGCAAAGTTCACAGCATTAGAAAAAGAAAAGGAAAAAGAACATTTTAACGTTAAACAAGAGAAAGATGTCCCAACTCCTAGAAGGCTCACTAGAGGTCGCTTAAATGCAGCAGATGCTACAAGACTCTCTGGGGACTCAAATAAGAGTGAAAAAATGCCTGACTTGACACTTGAAGATAAAGGGGTCACAGAACCTAAACGCAGGGGGTCCTTGCGATCCAGTCATCGAGTGGCAGCACTGAGCGAAGCAGAGACTGTGCCAGTAGGACGAGCAACTCCCCCTCCACCGTTACTCATTCCAAATTCTATCTCCACAAATGCCAGTTCCTCCTCCTCTTCTGGAAGTGGAAGTTCTAAACTGAAACATGCTGGAGGACGGAAGACTCCGCCAGACAGAGAGGCCGTCTTGAATGAAGTCTTGACTTGGAAACTTGTTCCGCCAGAGATTTTCACACAAACACCAGTGGCTCCCTCTGCTGTCTATGGGGCACACCACCTGTTACGGTTATTTGGTGAGAATTAAGGATTTATAAATAGTAAACATTAGAAATGAAATGTGCATAACAAAGCATATAGACACAATGGGTGAGATTTAACGAGAAATTATATGAAAAGGCTGTTTAGTTTGCAGTATAGAAGACGGATACATATTTTAAA
The DNA here is from genome assembly GCF_001039355.2 of Lingula anatina. The sequence goes on along the minus strand of NW_019775410.1, from coordinate 117,311 downwards.
CCCACATTAAAAACAACTTTTATTTTTTAATTTCAGTAAAACTTCCAGACCTTTTGTGTAAGATGGGCATCCCCGAGAGGAAAATGAATGTTCTTTTAAAGCACTTGGGGCTATTTTTAGAGTGAGTATACTGTAAACAAAATTCATTTTTGAATAAGATCAGTAATTTGTATTGATAGCCAAATCCTTATGTAATGATTAAATTCTGGAGAAAAATATTTTTTAAAGCTCTTTATGTTTCTTGTATGTTTTTATTATTACTTTCCTTCACATTTCCAGTTACATGAATGCTAAGCGAGAAGAATTCTTTCCTCATTGTGTATATGTTGATGAAGACACCAGTAGTAATACAAGAAACACATCTAAGAGGTAGCAGAACAAAGAAGTGTCACAATTATAATACCAAACTTTCTGAAAGAAAGTGGAATGTTTTGACTAGATTCTGTCATAAAAATAATTTAGAAGCAAAGGAACTTCTCTTTGTTATTGGGATTAAGACAAAGGACAGAAAAAATACAATCTGATACTTGCTCTTGGAAAGATGTTACAGCATCAAGGAATCACAACAGCTGTTGTATAGGTCAGTCACACATGTAGATGTTCAGTATAAGAAGTCATGTTGTCACCAGTCATAATGGCTGTGCTGCAGGTGCTTAATGTAGGCAGGGGGTGTGCTTGAGGCAGTAGATGTATTGAGCAGCCATGTAGTAATATTTAGATCATAAGTTACAAAAGCCCTGCTAGCATACTCTGTTATGTTGTCACAAATGAATCTAAGACATCAGGCCTTAAGTAAGGAACAATGTTATAATGTAGTTCAGTTGTAAGCTTGAAATTACTTGTGTACAGGGATATTTTTGCCTTTTTTCTGCTGCTTTATTTTGTAACATTAGCATCATATTTCTTTTTTAATTTCCATTTATTTGTTTTTGCATAACTTAAGATACTTAAAAGCTTTATGTGAAGTATTGTTTACAGAGAATTGACAAGGTAAAGCTGTAGAAGTAATAATAATTGTATTTTATATACAAGATAGTTTGTTAATATCAACTGTGGCACCAAGTTTATACTTAGTGCATATTGCATTTAAGAAACCAGATGTATTCATTATAAATAAACATTTTATTGATACTTGGAATGATGTTATTCTTTGGACGGCTTAATATACAGAAACATTATATAAAAGAATGATTTTAACATGGGGACCATGTGACCTTCGACTTAAGTTTTTTTACCATAAAGGCACTGCACTTTAAATAATTTATGGCAAATTGACAAAGCATTTTGCTGTTAAACCTTAATCACTTTCAAATCCTGAACAAAATCATTGGTCCACGTTGATCTGCTAAATATGATATAATATTTCCTCTCCGTTTTGCTTAAACATACAAACTGTTTGTTGACAAACATTCCCCAGTTGTAGAGATCTCCACATGTCAGTAACAGCAGTATCAATTAACTTTCCTAATAGCTTGTAATGTTAATTGTCTTTATACAATCACAAAAGGTCATTTGTTTAAGCAACAATATTCCCTCTCTCCTGTAAACCTCTTTGGTTTGAAGTGCGTATCAATCACCTATTTCCCTATTGGAGGTAGCAGCACTGATTGCTAGTATTAGTAACTGCAATGCTTCCCCCCTTTTGTATAAATTCTCAGTCTTACCCACATCAAGGAGTTCCAACAGGTATGTTTCTAACACACTCCTCAGAAATTAAAATCATCATAATCCCTGGTCATCCTCAGGGTGATGGTCAGTACACCCTTGTCTCCGTCCCACTGAGCCTTGCCATTCTTGGCGTCCACTGGGTGAGGAAGGTGGAGACCAAGACGCCTAAAAACAGAGTAGTCATTTGAAAGATCACTGCCTGTCTTTTTAAAATTGTTGAGAGGTAACTACCTATTTGATGTTGCATTGTGACTGATTTAAAAGTTATGGCATGTAGATATACCATTAAGGCCCAACTGAAAAAATGCATTTGGTATTATCTATGTACAAAGATGTTCTGCAGCAACTTGTAGTTCAAAAATGCACAGTATTATCCATGTACAAAACATGTTTTGCAGCAACTTGACACCAATGTGAGTTCCACATAATGATCAAGGAGAAATGTTCAAATGAGGGGAAGTGCAAACGGTCCCTCTGATTTCAATATTGAAAACATTTCCATACATGTTTGTGTTCAAATTCAAACTTTCATTTTGTGCATTCATTCATTAATTTATAAAGAGCAATGCAAAATATAACCAAGGGATAACTGTTATCTTCTCTGCAAACAATATCTTTAAGCAGAGAAAAACATAAAAGGCTTGAAGTAGAGTATCAAAGCCTTTTCGTGACTCAATGACTCAACACAGAGGTGGTCCATATTTTGCTTTAATATTGTGAAAATAAAACGTATAGTTTTGCATTTAAGTTTTGTTCACTTGAACTTTTAATTTGGTTCTTTTCTTATCTCAGGTATTTGTTTGTTACATTGAGTTAAAACTTACAGTCTAGGTGTGCGACAGTCCAGGTATTTGTTGGTAACATTGAGATTGACATCTGGGTATTTCGTGTCTGGAAGCATCACTTTCACCTAATGCAAGAAAAAGCATTCAGCACAATGAGACACATGTTTTAAAATACTAATGACTTGACAGGGGCAACTCTAACCCATGGTTATAATGCAAACCTTGTCCTAACACATTTTATGGCAAAGATTTTGAATGTCTAACAAAAGACAGAATGACATTGTGAGTGCAGGTAAAGCAATAAAGATAACATGATTCACTCTCTTAAACACTGTTCAGTGTGTTGAATGCTATCTTTTGAAGCTTTTTTCGTGGCACTAGTACTATAAATGAATGAAACAAAAGGGAAGAAATCATAGTTTTATTGGAAATCGGCAATCCTAGAACACATGGAGGATAGTCTTTACAACAAGAGTTCGGGGGAAAGAGGGATGGGGGGGGTTGGGGGGGTGGAAACACTTACCACCATGTCTTCACAACTGGATGTTGCAGGAGTTTTATTTCCCATTCCAAGAAACATGTCCTCTGATGTTACTGCTTGCTTGTATATGATTTCATACCTGTAAGAAATACAATGAATATGAAAGCATACTGCCATCAGCAATACTAGTCATAATTATTATCAAAACACTACACACTGCAGCAGTATAATGAACGGAAAAGAAATTAAAAACAGAGGTAATATGGTAGTAAAACGTTATTCAAATACTCATTTAACTTATTATACTTATTTATTCAAATACTCATAAAGTACACATAACATCTAAATTCCTCTTGTGAAAATATGCACTTATGCTTACTGGTGTTCTGGCCTAGATCACCAGATTAATGAAAATTTGTGCCTCGTATGATTTAAGGGCCAATAGTGATGTGTGTTAGAAGCACATAATGTGGCTGGGGCCGTATATCATGTATATACATACTGTGGCTGGGGCCATGTATCATGGATATACATACTGCGGCTGGGGCCGTGTATCATGTATATACATACTGTGGCTGGGGCCGTGTGTCATGGATATACATACAGTAGCTGGGGCCATGTATCATGGATATACATACTGTGGCTGGGGCCGTGTGTCATGGATATCATCATATTCTGCCCCCTCCTGTACCTCTTCTTCTTCCCAAATATCTTTGCCTTCTTTCTTCACTGTCTTCAGCTGTGACTCTAAATAAATGATTTAGTAGCATAAACAAAATCCTAAAAGGATTTACACATTACAAATTCAAACAGGAGTTTATCTCAAATTGAAAACATCAAAAAAGTTCTTTCATCTTATGGCAAATGTTTTCAACTTATCAATCAATAAGAATATTTTAAAAATACTTCCAATTTCAAAATGATGACACATTCTGTCACTTATGGCATGGGTATAACATTAGTTACCCTGGATATAATACCCCAGGGAAATGCTGGTGACCTTGGATATAATACCCCAGGGAAATGCATTACTAACCTGCTGGCTGAGTACTTTGTTTTGGTCCTATGTCCCCAGGGCCGAGTTTTGTTATCCCACCAGGCTAAAAAAAGGACCTTTAATACTTAACATCTTTAACATTTACACAAGCTTGCATGCAGTACTATAATAGATTTACATCTCAATAAATGACAAGTACTCTTAACATTAAAAATCTGTGCTTATAATCTTATTTTATTTCAAATGATAATTAAAATCCACAGCAACCCTCCAGGTATTTTGGGGTGTAAAGTGCATTCACATTTTCATTCATAAAATCAGGTATATATAAATATTGATGTCCTTATATTGACAGCCTCTGGTGCAAACACATTAAAAACATGCTCATTAAATTTCCAAACATCATCAACATTTAACTATCTGTGGAGTTATGTTCAACATAAAAGTATATGGTGCCTGCATACAACTGCATATTTCAATGTTTATAGTTTAGATATGCTGTTCAGCTGGTACTTCTCTTTACCCACCTTGGTATCTTCATCACTGTCCGAGTCTGCAGTGTTTGGAGTCAGTAAATTAGCTAACGCTGTGATGCCAGATTCTCCATATAACTCCATGTCCAGGTTGTCTCAAAAAGCTCAGATAAATATAGAAATATCTTTGGGTCAGCTTATGCATCTGAAAACATTGAGAAAAAATTCTTACCTTGCCTTATGACTTGTACCAGTATATGGATTCTTTATTGACAAACACCTTCACATAAAGGTACAATCAATTACAGTACGGTACTAGTGGCTAGAACATAGAACAGACAAATAAATAGATAGATAAATAAATAAATAAATATATACATATAGATTAGCAATTGTAGAGATCAGTAACTATACACATGGTTACCTATGTCGCATTTCATAATCAATTTACCAGGTTTGATCTACACGCCCAGTCTCTGCTGACAGCGCATAACGGGTCTCACACTGGTACAGTATAATCAGTAATCCCAATTTCAAAATATAATTCTAACTTGTTACGTTAGATCTACCAATGTTTCAAATTAAAGTGTATATTCTTATTCCCCCGGGCTACCATACAATTTCTATAAGAGCGGGTAAGGCATTTCCTGTCCTCAGCTTGGTCCATTAGAATGAAATCTTTTTAAAAAATCTTTGTTTACATGTCACTAACCTGCAGTCAGCCATATTAGTTTTACTACGCATTCAAATTGCGCTGCTTCCGGTTCGCTGTCTCCTAGCGAAGGGCCATGACGATTTTAACTGCTTCTATAAGTCTTTATAAGTACACCTTCACTATGATGCTGGATGGTTTGTCTTTTCAGAAAAAGACTTTATCCCTATCAAACACATCCCTGCCATTTATGGGCCTATTTATAAAATTACATTCATACCAGTATTTATTAAATACGAACACGGTATTTTTAAATGTAAAATGAGGCGTTGTGTAAAAGTGCATTGCACGAAGTAGCTTTAGGCCCTACTGGTTACCCGAAGAAAAGATGGTACAAGCATGACTTCATTACGTATAATAAATGTACGTGTGATCAGTTTTCTATGAGTCATACAGTGGATTCAGAACAGATTATCCGCGGACTAACTGACTAAACATATGGCTGACCCCACTAAAAAGCTAGCCGCCCTAATCCCCTGATAGTCTCCCCGCCTCCACACGCGACATTGAACGGGTTAAATTTCCGCTCCGAGTCCATCAGGGCTTTAGTCGGCATTACTTTAAAGTGGGTCTGCAACATGTAGGCTAGTTCGCGGATCTCTTTATCCACGTATTTAGGCCTACTTGTTAATGCGCTCATGGATATCCCACCGTCCGTAGATTGGGGAGATGTGATACTAGCAATTTAAATTGTCCCTAATCTTGTTGTTAGTCTTTATCGATTGTCAGTAATGGTCCGTAATGATGGTCAAATTCATGTAACACGCCTCACAAATGATGTGAATATCACCAGTGCTGGAGGCAGGAATGAAAATGGAAGAAAGGCACGTAATCGTTCGTTTAGTTTTCAGCAAGTGAAGAAAAAAACGTGGTTTTGAAAATGGATGATTAAAAGATATTGTATAGTTTAGAGTCAGATGGAGGAATTGTCGGCTACAACTAAAAATTGTACTTTTCGCGCTAAAAATCCGTTTATGATCGCTTGAGCTAAGGCTTGATGGGGCCTGGCGTAGGTTAAAATGGCAAAAATAATGGGCTTTGTTTGTTGATATCAACTGCAATTTAAGGAAATCAAATGGATGCCAGGTCTTTTGGTCAATTTTTGTTTATTTGGACAACAATTCCGTTTAATATGACTAAGAGGTAGTCGAATCATCGCTCTTTTATTTCAACGATTGTTTTATACACGAAAGATATGAAATAACGACTTTAGATGTTAACGGGTCATTTAAATAAAATTAAGGCTACATTTTTTCGAAAATTGATCCCTTTGTGTAAGTTGAGGTTAGAATTTTTTATCTCGCCGTTCTGGCCAAGAGAAAGAACTCAGATGTGTGATTCCTTCCGAACAACTAAGACTTTTTCTACGTCTCATTAACTTTGAATGATTTTGATTAGGCTACTGAAAAAAACTACGCCCCAGATTGTAGTGCTGCAACAGAGAGAGGAGGGGGAGCAATTATGACTAGCAATTATAATTAATATCGATAAATATCAAATTCTCTTTAACTTAGATGCTTATAAAACTTGCGAAATTTTTATAAAACTTCTGCCTGATTGCTGCACAGGGCGGACTACTGCTTTTACATCTATACGAACAGATAGCTATTCCCGACACCTTTCAAACATATTTTCTTCAACCAAATATTATCCAAAGTATCAGAAGACAAAAAAATGAGAAAAGAGAAGTGATTTTAAAAAACAACTTTTCCAGCAAATTTTCAAAGAAGTGCCTTGCCTGCTAACAAACTTCTTCGGTAGTAAAATGACTGCAATCACTCCAAAATTTCAACTTAGAACGCGATAATCATCTCAAATCCTTAGCTATCATGTAGATTGCATCTGGCCCTCCATTTCGGATATTTATTGACACAATTTGTGGTTACTGTCACCGTCATTCCAGTGTGAAGTGAGAGGTGTGTCACATCGCTATCGCCTGCACCGTTTTTTAACAAAAACACTTTTAAATGCCATATTCCCCGAGTTAAAAATCTGATGCTGTACCACCTATATGATAAGTATATGTTTACCCGGTCGTCAAAGGTGTAAAGACTCGATATATCAGTTTATATCTTGTTGTCTTTAGAAATAATTGAAGAAAAATGTTGAGAGATAGCAGATTAATTGAATATTTTGATGAACTCTCGATCAATCTGGGGTGCGACCTTATTGCGGTAATTTAATGAAGCGCCTATTAAAGAACTCGAAACAGATGTTCTCATTATACACCCTCATAGATATTCCACTTTGTTACAAAATTTTACTTATAAAACTGCTGCGTGAATAATAAAAACATTCATTTTGTCGTTACAAAACGCAAAGTAAAATGATGCTACGACATATTTGATTATGCATTTTAAACATGCAATTCGTTTAAATTATTCATACCTTATACAAAAAAGGAAATAAAAGAATAGTATAGAAATTCATATTTGAAATCCAATTTCAACAACATTTGGCTTAAATTTCAGATAACTCTTATTGCCGGTATCATGTTGACAAACATCTTTTGTTTCTGAGGTCTTCAGACTGGATCTGTCCCCCGTGGTTGCATAGACTTATCTCTCAAACCACAACGTATCATTGTTGATACTATGTTTAGGCTAGTTATTGGGCGTCTCTTATCAATAAAAACATTTACGTGGTATATAATCGCAATTACAGTGTAATTCAGATAAAATTACCAGAATCAGCCGGGGTCGTTATGGCTATCTTGAAAAGTCAAGCTCTCCACAACATGCAAGGTGATTACTGCAGCAGGTATAAAACACCACAACTTCTCCGGCTCTTCACTCACAGTCCAAGCCATCCTGCAGACGACACCGAGTTCTATCTTTGCTGTACATCAGATCTTCAACAAGATGATGAAGTTTGTTGTCCTTGCCCTCCTCGTGGCTGTTGTGTCGGCTACTTACTACAAGCCAACACCATACAGACGCGGGTAAGTCACAGCGTCAGGTTGTCTTTTCTTTAAATTTTTACTACTTAAACGTTGGACTGTTTTATTTTTGAATTGAGATTAAATTGATGCATGTAGCAAAAATAATGCCAATTTTATAGGAGAAATCGCTCAAAAAAATCAAAGCCTACCGACTGTACAAACTTAACTCTCCTCCCCTTTTCTTCTTAGGTACCGTGGCTACGTCGGGGCCTACGCGGATGGATACAAGGGTAACTATGGTTACGGCAGATATAGCGGCTATGGGTATAACTACCGTGGAGATGGTTACCGTGGCGTCTACCGTGGGGACGGGTTTAAAGATGGATACTTCCCAGGTGATGCTGGCTACTATAATGCCGATGGTTACGGCAAAGATTACAGAAATTCCGGCTACGACAGCAAAGGCAAATACTACCCATACTAAGGTAAATATGAATAAAAAGGTAAAAAGATTAATTTATTCCATATTTACTCTTTTCGCTGTATCAATGCCTGTCAATTTGGATATCTCATCCAAAATGTGAGTTAGCTTATGAAAAAAACTTGCGAGCAATTTGAAATTTTGAAATTAAGAAAGGGACTATATTACTTTGATATTAGAATCGTGCCCCATCCCAATTTATGCAGTCTATTGAAATATTACTGGTTAAACCATGCACAAAATTACGAAAACAAGAAACGCAACACTGAGGATAAACATTAGTCTCTTTTGTACGCCCCTTCATCAAAGCGAGCTACCCTTGTCATTTCGGAGTATGTTATGATATAAAATAAGATCATTTTCTTTTTTAGTACTTGCGTTACTTCACAGCATCTTGACGAGAAAATTGCAACATCGTCTTCATCGATAAAGTCATCATAGCAGTAGGGCATTCAAGTCCACAGCCATCAAGATTTGGCTTTACCGACACCACAGAAATAATAGAAACTTTTTTGTACGTTGAAAATGGACCCTTTGGAATCCAAGTTCGTACTGACTGCTCATTCATGTAAAATGATCGTCAATGATGTAATAAAATTTATAAACAGTCCAAACACCGCTTATTCTTTGATTCATATTTGGCAACATTTGACAAACAAACGTACATCAATAACTGGCTACAGCTTACTTGATGCGATCAAACTACTGAGACAATACTAAAAGTTAAGCAACATGCAGTATTGACAACATAACTTGCGGTGTTGCCTGAGTTACCCATCCTATCAAAGATTGCAAGACGCACTCCATGCACTCACAGGCCAAGAACCGGTATAGATATGGATCACATCGGCAGAACGGTGTTGCAATACAGCCCCTGGCTTGAGAATGAAGTTTACTAAAGAAAAATTCAAAATAAAATCAAAAGATGGTATGGAAAGTCGAGATCGTAACAATTGCAAAGATTTATGTATTTCAAAATCCAACCGTGAGGCAGTTGTTTATAATTTTAAACTATCATCTATTACTTCATGTAGAAGTCATGTTCAAATAGCATCTCAAACTTTGAATGAGAAATAATATTCCGCGATCTGTTTACCCAAACACGACGCACGGAGACCGTGGGGAAACTGAACCTACGGGAAACGTTAAGTGTGAAGGCAAGGCCAGACAAATTTAAAATTGGAAAGTTGATTAACGCGCGCAACCGGCCTTTATTTTGAAGAAATTGAATATTTTTTGCACCTTTTTTTAAATGGGTAAAATGCATGGATCGTTGATTTGATAAAAAAAAAAATTAAAATAAATTTAAAAAAAATAATTACGACCGACCTTTAACATCACTTTAAAAAAGCTACCGACCCCGTTTACCTTGCCTAAAACGAAAAGTTGCTTCGTGAAAAGTACTCCATCAAAGAGAGGCTCATAATTCAGAATTTTTACCTGAAAGCATCATTACCTAAATGTATCATTTCTCCATTCCAACACATTCATTTTTCGTTTAAAAGACAATCCTTCAACTTCTTCTTTGCGAGTAAGGACGTATTTCAGTATAACGTGTACAGAAATCTAATAATAACAACAACTGCGTTAGAACGGCAACACATCGGATTTATTGAGGTTTATCAAAAAGGAGACATAAATGACTGTCCTGATAATTACATTATAACCAGCATGTGAAAGAGACAGTGGCTTTATCCTACATCTTAGATCCCAGGAGCTGTATTCTATACTTTTCAACACCAAGTACAACTGCACTGCAATGTCACCAGAAAAGTCATCATTTTGATTGTCATCAAAGCATCTTTATATTATCTTCCTTGTCAATCGCTTATGCCATCATTTAACACATAGAGCCGCCTGAAGTAGAAAATATTCATGATTAATTTTACGATTTACATCAAACAGCAACGATTGCAATAAAATATATTTAAAACCCAACAGCGTTTACAACAGATAATCCAATAAAATTCAAGGGGTCACCTTTCCTGTGACTGCACTGTTAAAAAGGGAACTGAAGCAGAGTGCATACAAAGAGAGTTTACGACTTGAAATACAACTTGTCATAATGCCTCTGTTTTGCTATGGAAATGACCATCAATCTTACTAAATGAATTTCATTTCACACACAAATTAATAATTTTGCTCTTGGTACTACAGACATCTCTCTCTCTCTCTCTCTCTCTCTCTCTCTCTCTCTCTCTCTCTGTGTGTGTGTGTGTGTGTGTGTGTGTGTGTGTGTGTGTGAGACTACAGAAAAGACGCGTGCCAGTGGTCTTCGTCTTGCCCCAGGTAAATCATTTTTGCACATGATGGCTTTATTAATTTGCAGGCACCGCCATGGTGTGATACGAAGTGAGCCGCACCAGGCTACCAGATACATTGCAAATCCCTTCAAGTGTGAAAAAAATAATTTTGTAATAACACTGTCACACTCAACTGAATGCACGTCTTTCAGTTATCACAAAAAATACTGACCGGTACATCGCGTCCGACCACTGGTTTAGGTTTAATCATGGCTGCATTATTGTTAAATAATAATAATCTAGCTGTTCCGCTTCATAAAAGTTAGTTCGACGAAGCGTGAGAGTTATCGTCTACCTTTATCCTTTTATTTCAGAAACGCGAAATGATCAAATAAAAAAGATTTTATTTTAGCTTCAAATATCATGTCACGGGCACTTTTTTCTTTTTGATATTGCAATGAAGTAGCACTTTATCTTTACGCGCTTAATCCTAATTTCAAATCCAAATTTATTTTCATATCTTTCTACAGCCTTCTTCTCCCCTCTCTCTCTCTCTCTCTCTCTCTCTCTCTCTCTCTCTCTCTTACCCATTTATTAATGATAACCGCCGCCATAACCCCCGTCTCCATAGTGACCGTACTCATAGGTCTGGTGACCGTAGTTTCTGTAGCCACGACTGTACCCATGGCCTTGTCCGTATCCACTGCCGTACCCCCCATATCCACCACCATATCCTTTATTTCCACCATATCCACCGCCGTATCCTCTATTTCCACCATATCCACCGCCGTATCCTCTATTTCCACCATACCCGCCGCCACCATATCCTCTATTTCCACCATATCCACCGCCGTATCCTCTATTTCCACCATATCCGCCGCCGTATCCACCATACCCGCCGTATCCGCGTCGACCGCCACCATATCCACCGCCATATCCACGCCCTCCGCTGTATCCGTATCCACGTCTGCGGTGCGAACTACTAGAGTGGAACACAAGAGAACATTATTACACTTAATTCAAGTTACGACGCAGTTCAGTGAATGCAAGTGTGGATAGATTAAATGGTGTGTGTGTGTGTGCATGCGCGACTGTTTGAGTGAGAAAGAGTGTACGAGCATGAGAGCGCGCGTGCGTTTTTTTATAGAGAGAATGAGAGAAAGAGCGTATATGCGTGTGTGTGTGTGTGTGTGTGTGTGTGTGAGAGAGAGAGAGAGAGAGAGAGAGAGAGAAATTGAATTAATGCCTAGAGATACTAATGTGACGGATCCCTTACCCTCCAGCTCCAATGGAAACCTCCACAACTGCCAAGAAAACCACAGCCAGGCAAAGAAACGTCAAAAATCGAGCCATTTTGTTATTTGGTTAAGACCAAAATTCCTTCAAATTTCACAGCACCGACACCAGTATATGGCGCACAGCTTGCGTCAATGTAAAGAGGCACGGAGCGATAACGAGACATCTTTTTATACTCTACCGCCGTGTTGTAGTCTCACTTAGATCTCCCGAGGTGAGTCGTAAAACACCCATTAAGCTGTTACGATGTCCGTTCTAGGTGTTTTAACAAATAAGAAGAATTTCTGGACGAGTAAGGGACGGAAATGGTTCTATTTACGATTTGGATAAAGACTTTCAAGATGGCCTCACGGCTATATTGTACGATTTCTCCTTTCAGTAAACTCAAAAAAAAAAAAAAAAAAAAAAAAAAAAAAAATCGCCTGGCCTCTCCCTCTTGATACTATTGGTGCTATAAACTTGCATTGTAAAGCAGATATTTTATCGATTAATACGTTTTATTTAATGGAAACTGTTATAAATCTAATGAATTTTACTCCTAATTATTTGGGAATAAACATTAATTCAACTAATTTCAAGATATGCTAATTGTCGATCTCTTAATTTTCTTTGTCTCAGCAATGTTAATTTTATCATTTTTAAAAAATATCCATTCACTTTAAAAACTATTTTTCACTGTGTAATTTTGGCTTAAAAACAAAGTCGACAAAGAGCAACTCTTTTTAATCTAGAGTAACGATAGGTTCTTCGTTTAAATAAAATGATTTCTTATATGTAACGGAGGTAATACATTGCATCGGAATACGCCAGGCGCTCAATGCCAACATACAATATCCAAAGTAAAATTCACCTAATACGTTGAGCCCAAGTCAGACAAGTACAATTCATGACAAAATGGTGACAAAATAAAAGTACACAACTTTGTCCGTGGTATATAGGCTAAACAGGGTATTTATTATTCATAGCAAAGGCAACACTGAATACAGATAACTATTAGTACGAGATCTAGATGCAGAAATGTCTGGTTATTTTTTATTACCATGATATGAAATTGGCTTAATATTTGTATTTATTATGTATGGATTTATCTAGGAAAGTATGACGCATGTACGTCATTGTTTCATTCTTTAATATCCTCGTTTAATTTAGCCAATATGTGGATTAGGTACTTCTCATTCTTTAGAAGTCTAAGTTCATTACACATACAGATTTGTAAAGTTAGTTGTGCAATGGATTTAGTTCTTAATCAATTGAGAATAAGCATTTGCGACAAATTTCAAGATATGTTAAAAGTAGAACGCTTTATTTTCTTTTTCTCAGAAACGCTTATTATTATTTTTTTTTAATTGTAGGCCTAATTGAAACATTTCATTGCTCATTAAAGTATATAAAGACAATTGGTTCACTGTATCGTTATTCTCGGGATAAGTTACTGAAGATTGTAGACTGAGACTGAAGACAGATGTGCCCCCTATTGAAATATTCTTGTGGTAATGGAGAGTTCCATTCCGGTGCGCTTGCTATACTGATCAAGACTGGAGAGTCCGGCACATTGCGCTTAGCTATCTCACCTAACGCATTTTAGTTGCCTGCGCAATCTGTTGACAGTCTGTTTGTATTAACGGGCATACCACGCATGTTAGTGCGGTTAAGTGCTTTAATTTCGCTTGTTTGTTTATCCAACTGTAACTTATCGCACGAAAGATATTTTTGTCTTCGTCTATTATTTTCTAATTAGTGAGGCCCACATATTTGCGTACAGGCTACTGACGGCATATTCCTCGAAATATCCATTGTCGTAGGTCAATATTAAAAAACTTTTTTAGAAAAATGATAATTTTAAGATACACCTTACACTGGGAGCCTTTATCGACAACATGATTTTTTTCAAATTAATGAAAATACTACAAAGATACTGACACGGCCCCATCTTTTGTCATTTTAGGGTAATTTTTCGACTACCATGCAATATTACATCTATTAGTCCCAAATTTTTATTTAGTCTTTTTTATTTATTTATTTTTAATTATTATTCTTTTTTTTTTTTTTTTTTTTTTTCATCAAACGCCCNTCCACCGCCATATCCACGCCCTCCGCTGTATCCGTATCCACGTCTGCGGTGCGAACTACTAGAGTGGAACACAAGAGAACATTATTACACTTAATTCAAGTTACGGCGCAATTCAGTGAATGCAAGTGTGGATAGATTAAATGGTGTGTGTGTGTGTGCACGCGCGACTGTTTGAGTGAGAAAGAGTGTACGAGCATGAGAGCGCGCGTGCGTTTTTTTATAGAGAGAATGAGAGAAAGAGCGTATATGCGAGTGTGTGTGTGTGTGTTTGTGTGTGTGTGTGTGAGAGAGAGAGAGAGAGAGAGAGAGAGAGAGAGAAATTGAATTAATGCCTAGAAATACTAATGTGACGGATCCCTTACCCTCCAGCTCCAATGGAAACCTCCACAACTGCCAAGAAAACCACAGCCAAGCAAAGAAACGTCAAAAATCGAGCCATTTTGTTATTTGGTTAAGACCAAAATACCTTCAAATTTCACAGCACCGACACCAGTATATGGCGCACAGCTTGCGTCAATTTAAAAGAGGCACAGAGCGATAACGAGACATCTTTTTATACTCTACCGCCGTGTTGTAGTCTCACTTAGATCTCCCGAGGTGAGTCGTAAAACACCCATTAAGCTGTTACGATGTCCGTTCTAGGTGTTTTAACAAATAAGAAGAATTTCTGGACCAGTAAGGGACGGAAATGGTTCTATTTACGATTTGGATAAAGACTTTCAAGATGGCCTCACGGCTATATTGTACGATTTCTCCTTTCAGTAAACTCAAAAAAAAAAAAAAAAAAAAAAAAAAATTGCCTGACCTCTGTAGATCTTGATACCATTAGTGCCATAAACTTGCATTGTAAAGCAGATATTTTATCGATTAATACGTTTTATTTAATGGAAACTGTCATAAATCTAATGGGTTTTTCCTATTAATTTAGGAATAATCATTAATGCAACAAATTTCAAGATATGCCAATTGTCGAACGCTTGATTTTGTTTTTCTCAGAAATGCTTATCTTATTCTTTTTTTTTAAATATCCACTCACTTTAAAAACTACTTTTCATTTTGTAATTTTGGTTTGAAAACAAAGTCGACAAAAAGAGCAACTTTTTAAAACCTAGACTAACGATAGATTCTTCGTTTATAAAATAATTTGCAGCAGTACTCTCAGAGTCTAAAAGACATCAACATCTTATATATCGCAGAGGTCGCACATTGCATCGGAATACGCCAGGGACTCGATTTCAACAATATCTCAAGTAAAATCCACCTAATTCAGTCAGAACATTACATTTTACTCAGTTTTCGAGTGGTATTCGTTAACTTGGGCTGTTCAGTAATTCATTGCCATTGATATATGCCAAATTGTGTGAACTGAAGTGAAGGAGTTTAGGAGTTTTTTTTTTCGCTATATTGAATTACAAGCATATCGCTTAATTCGAAACAAAACTACGCCTCACATGCTTTTTAAACATTGTATCGTTACGCCCAAGTTTGACAAGTACAATTATGACAAAATGGTGACAAAATAAAAGTACACACATTTGTCCGTGGTATATAGGCTAAACATGGTATTTATTATTCATAGCAATAGCACAGTGAATACAGATAACTATTAGTACGAGATGCACAGTTGTCTGGTTACTTTTATAACCATGATATGAATTGGGCTTCATAGTTATAAGATAGGCCTAGAAAATATCTCGCTCAAAGTACACGTGTCAGTGTAATCCTGGGATAACGGCCACACGACACTTACATGTGAATGCAAATACTAGTTATCGTAGGTTCGGCCACGTATTTTTCTGTGGACGTGTACGTACTCTTGACTTGGAAAAAGATCCATTATTTTTTAACGAAATCAAATTCCAAACACCTTGGCGACATATAAGCCCAGGGGGCTTAATTAATTTTATACAGAGTATATCAAGTGACGTAATTCAATATCTTGTTAGATGCAGTTGATCATCGTATTTATCATTTTGAAGTATGGATTTATCTAGGAAAGTATGACGCATGTACGTCATTGTTTCATTCTTTAATATCCTCGTTTAATTTAGCCATTATGTGGATTAGGTACTTCTCATTCTTTATGTCAAATCTATTTAGAAGTCTAAGTTCATTACACATACAGATTTGTAAAGTTAGCTGTGCAATGGATTTAGTTCTTAATCAATTGAGAATAAGCATTTGCGACAAATTTCAAGATATGTTAATAGTAGAACGCTTTATTTTCTTTTTCTCAGTAATGCTTATTATTATTATTTTTTTTAATTGTAGGCCTAATTGAAACATTTCATTGCTCATTAAAGTATATGAAGTCAATTGGTTCACTGTATCGTTATTCTCGGGATAACTGAAGATTGCAGACTGAGACTGAAGACAGATGTGCCCCCTACTGAAATATTCTTGTGGTAATGGAGAGTTCCATTTCGGTGCGCTTGCTATACTGATCAAGACTAGAGAGTCCGGCACATTGCGCTTAGCTATCTCACCTAACGCATTTTAGTTGCCTGCGCAATCAGTTGACAGTCTGTTTGTATTAACGGGCATACCACGCATGTTAGTGCGGTTAAGTGCTTTAATTTCGCTTGTTTGTTTATCCAACTGTAACTTATCGCACGAAAGATATTTTTGTCTTCGTCTATTATTTTCTAATTAGTGAGGGCCACATATTTGCGTACAGGCTACTGACGGCATATTCCTCGAAATATCCATTATCGTAGGTCAATATTTAAAAACTTTTTAGAAAAATGATAATTTTAAGATACACCTTACACCTTACCACTGGGAGCCTTTATCGACAACATGATTTTTTTTTCAAATTAATGAAAATACTTCAAAGATACTAACACGGCCCCATCTTTTGTCATTTTAGGGTAATTTTTCGACTATTAGTCCCTATTTACATCTAGTAGTCCCAAATTTTTATTTAGTCTTTTTTACTTTTTTAAAATTATTATTCTTTTTTTTTCATCAAACGCCATTTATATCCGGTCCTCGGTTAACTGGTACTGCGTGGTAGAGGATCCTTAGAAAAGATTTCAGCGATAAATTTCACTATTCATCAAAGTTGCCCGAGCTCTTGGGAAATTGACTTGTTTTTCTATCCTGGTTTAATGACGAGGTTAGTCAGCCACGGTCCTGCACACCGCACTTAAAACGCCAAATTAAAAAAAAAGTTCATTAAAAGAAACTCAAAGTTAGGCAACCGTGAATAATATAAATATGTATTTACTTTTCCACTTCCGGCGATTGTTCTTGAATTAGTTATATGGATGTAGTCAAGTAAACAACGGTAATCTCAACCATGAAAGAACATGAGATATGTTATTCCAAGTTTGTTTACACTACCTTGTGACGTCAAAGTTTAGAGTACATTCTAGAAGTAAGCATGCGCAAATACGAATGTTTACGAGGTTCTCCGTAGCGTGCCGAGTGTAAATGAAGCGCAGGGGTCACCTTCGTCGCGTTCTAACAGCCAAAGGTATCCCTTCAGCTTTTTTTACGGGTCACTGCTTATGATTGACATATCGCTGACGGCATGCCGTGTGGAAAATTTTAGTAAGTGCGTAGAAGGTCCAAAGGTCGACTTTCTATATTAGGAACCCATGTGCCATATATGGCAAATAAGGCGGAGCCTAGTAAGTCACCTGACATAGCGAACGTCATCACTGACCCGCTGTACTATTTATTCATTCATTCATTCACCAACTCACAAACAACTCTACTACGACTGACGGAGCAAGTTATACGTTACTGTTAAAACGCAGTGCCACAAGTCAGTGACTTTATTACCGCAACTGAGAGTGTCCAGGGACCATAATTACCAGACTTTTTATCCACATCCGATGGCCGAAACTTTATGTCTTACAGCGGACGTATTTGATGATCAGATCGTACCCGACGTCTCCGACGACTGCTTTCTCCCGCCGCAGGACCTTCTCCCTGCCACCCCAGCCTCGTGGCAGGTAAGCACGCTTAGCACCATGATTACAGATATTTCTTATTAATTTATGCACTGTTCTTGACAACTTGTGTCTTTAGGCACGATTTCTTGGGCCGGTGGGTTACTATTATTAATATAAGTCACAGCTTCAGCTTTCACTTCGCTAGGGTCTAGTACGGCTACTGTTATGTAATTAGGGGCATTATATAGAGAGCACTCAAAGTGAAATTACAGCAGAGGCATTGCAGCAATGTTTGGAATGAAGGTATCATCTATCCATGTTGTATATAGGTAGTTTATTTTAAGATCAAGTTTATAGAATATAATTCAAGGATAACGGTTACCCTCCACATGGCAAAGCTATTTACTGCAGCCTATTACACACCATTTAATTATCTGATATTATCTGATACATTGTTCAGTTATTAACTAGCACGGTGGTCCACAGAAACATTTGGCGGGAATAATTTCGCATCAACATTTCATCATTGATTTTTGCTTTAAGTACACCATTACAGTGTGATTACTAAGCACTGAAGGACCTGATATAGTACAGCTAATTCCTCGATTAGTGGTGGACTTCTTTTCAGCCCAGAAATTGTTTACGAGCTCGATGCCGCTGAGTCACTGTTAAGCGCTACTATCAGCATCATTCATAAATTCATTCACCTAAGATCTAATTATTGACCTCGCAAATATGAACAGTGAAAGTAAATGAATTCATGTAAATAAGGGAGTTAAACGATGAGGGCTGCTTTAATGCTTACCTGTAACCACCCACGCCGATTAAAATGTTTAGTAGAACACATTTTATCGTAAACGTTGAAGCACGTTGTGACGGTGAGTGGGCGGACGACGATTTCGCAATACAGTATTAGCGGGGAAACCTCCCAACTACTCACGTGTGATAGCGGGATGTATTATCACAAATGAACAAGTGATCTCCTACATGTCCCATCGGTATGAGACTGTTTAGATTAATGGAATACCGACGCCAAGGTGAAGATCTACTGGCGGTGGGCCCGAGAAATTAATCGGCGTACTTTCAGGATGTGAGGCGTACCACGTTACCCGAGTTGGCTTCCGTCCAAATATCTCTATATCTGGGACAAAAACAACCATTGTAATTCAAATGCCAGCTTTTATTCGATACGTCTCTTTTCCAAAGAGTCATCTATAAAGAAGTGAATGGATCGAATTCATTCGCCCTTGTTGTCTTGAAGGTGATTGTATGACTTTACACACACCATTCAATACTGTAGCACTCAGTCACCGAAATAGAGAAAGCCAATAACTCATTTCTAAAAGAAACACTACCATATTATAAATAACAATTATAGAGTATTCGTATCCTAGGGTCTATGTCATTGAAAAAGGGGAGGTTTTGATTTCAGCTGCGTAGAGGAGAAAACAACAACCTTGATTTCTGACACGTACTAAAACGTGAGCTCAGAGTAAATATAGATCGAGTTCCCAATGACGTCCCTCTGCGTCGCAAACATCGTCAAAGTCACTGCGTAGTAGTTTACAGTAAAGTTTATAGAGGGCTCATCGGCCTCAGCAGAGATACAGCGGTGAATGTAGCATTAAAGGTTGTTTACCAGCCCGGCGGTACCTTATTCTTAAGTGATGGTGTTTTGATGAAATGCATATCATCACAATAAATCATAGAGTCCCGTAGATAACATATCATTATAGCCAGCTCAAGTCTTCTCAAAGACTGAGGTGTTTGAAATCAGTTAAGATATTCTACTTTTTATCATATTTTCCACTTTTCTTCATATTTTTACCATATTCATAATGTATCTCATCTTTTTAGGGTAATTTTCAATACGGGCAGACGTCTATGCCAGAATTAAAGAAACCGCGCCGCACGAGCGCCAGCTACGTGGACGAGTTCTTCGGGGACGCGTCCCATGCCAGTCCCGGGGGGCTCGACATCAACGTGAACGTGAAGGTGGTGCCCAAACATGATTACAGATATCTGAGAACTGGAATTCTCTCTCAGAACCGTGCCAGCGCCAACGGGATGCATTACCCCCGACAGTTGGCCGCCAGCACGGCGGCGGCGGTGCCACAAAACGCCTTGTTTAACGCACAACATTCTCCGAGTGATGTGATGGAATGTCGAAGCGACAGCAGCCAGAACGGTAGCAGTATCATGGACGAGTTTTTCGGGGTAAAGAAAGAAAGCAGCCCCGATTTCAGCGATTTGCAGAAAGCTTCCGAGTCCGACTCTATGTGGGAGGATTTGAGTGCCAGTATGGACATGTTGGACGGAAGCTTGTTGGAGGAGGTGAAAATGGACTGTGAAGATGCTTTTAAAATCAAACAGGAGCCCGATGCTCCATCAAACTGTATGCAGCAGCAGAACTTCAATAAGGCAGCAGCGTGTAAATACAATGTGAACATTCCTATGGACGGCGGCATGGGGGGAGTCCCGTACGCTGCCGCCAATGTGAAATTAGAGGGCAGTACTGACTGCCAGTTTGAAAGGACTAAACTGGAACGCCCCAGTAGTTTACAAATCCCAGTCCCAAGGCCAGTAATGTTCAGTAACAACAACAACCCAAATGGTGTTAACCTTGCACAGTTCCAAGTTCCTTCTCCCATCAATACCCCGGTGTCCTCGGCAGCCACTCAGCAGTACTCTATGGCGAACACGGTCCTGCAATCTTCACCTTACATGCAGCAGGCACCACACCAGCATCAGCAACTGCCCCCAACCCCGCCCAACTCCCAGCCAGGCAGCCCAGAGCAGGAGATCGTCAGGCGGACCCCGCCCCCGCCCTATCCCGGGATGATGATCCCCACCCCCGTGCTTGACGGCATCACAATGCTGAACTGTCTTCCTACGACAGCCACGGGGAAGATCCAGAACACCTACCCAGGATGTACAACTATTAGATATAACAGAAAGAATAACCCAGAGTTAGAAAAGAGAAGAATACACTTCTGTGACTATCCAAGTAAGATTTTGTTTAGTTTCTTCCAGATACAATGGTACCTTGCACCATGTCGGTTCTGGTCACATTTAGTTGAGTTTCTATTAACATTTGCTAAAATTACGAGTAGCTAGCTAACATGGTATTTTTGTTCCAAGGTCATAAATTATGAGGGCAATGACAGTCTGATAAGCAAAAACGTTAACATCATAGTTACGTGTCAAGGCCCCCCACCCCCTCCCTCCGTGAGCTTGTTGAGTGCATTTGCTAAACTGCTTGCCTTAGGCATTTTGCCTGGTATCTAGATGTTACCGACAGAACGTCCCATTTCGGTCAGCCAAATGTCACATTCTTGCAGAAGTCTCCAAGGGTTGTGAGAACTTTCTCATATGGTGCGACACATGGCGTTCCCCCCTTCTCTGGGGTACCTTATCTCAATCACGGATCCCCAAGGCCCCAGTAAGAACCTCTTATCGTCTAAGCTGAGATACAAACGCCAGCAACAGAAGAACGAAACGTAAACAGCACTGATAAGAATTTCGCTGAAATCTAACGCTACTTTGAGATTTTGAGACGTAATGCCCCCGTTTACCAATGTAGGATATTGGATTTCAAAAGCTGGGATAGTTAGGGATAGTGTAAAAATGTCCTCGTGTTTCGTTCAGGCAAAAAATATACGTCTAAAAATAGTTAGAATCAGTTGTACGTGAAAGAGTCGTCTTAGAACCAGTTAAGCCAAGTCAGTGCTAAACTGCTCACTGCAAATTACCTGTAGTTTAGATTTTACGTCACAAACGCAGAAAATGAGGTTTTAAACAGGTCACGCATTCAAGTGGAGCATAATGCGTAAAAGAAGTACACCGTAAAACTTTAATGGTTTTTTGAAGGGCGTCAGATAATATTTGATAATCGGAGACGCACTGACTGGCCCACTGGGCAATAAAAAGCGTTGCCAAAAGGTAGTTAAAGGGGACCTCGTGACAATGCTTCAAAAATTCCGTACCTAAAGACAATTTCTGTCAAGGATTTTCGGAGAAATCTAATTTTCGTCAGACACATATGGGAGTAATAATTCTCAGGGCAAAATGCTTCCAAGACAAACTGATCTGACAGTGTTTAGCGTGACTAATTTACAAACGGTTCTAAAAACACAACGTGAAAGAATGCGGTTCAGATAAATTCTACTTGTTCCACATGGTAAAGAGAGATCACCGCATTTGGTGGTCCAGCGGGGCTCGCAAGTTTCAATCATCTGCTGCTATAAATTCACCGACCACTTCCTCATAACTTGAGTGATTTCAGTGTTAATCACCGAAAAAAGATACCCTCACATCTATTGATCACGGGGAGCTTGGTCAATTATCCCAAATATGTTTTACTAAGACCACATCGTCTCATGATTCGCTTCCAGTCCAAACAAACTACACAATACCGCAATTCAAAAGTGTCTCCTTTTCTAAATTTCACAGTTATAACAGGAGAAAAAATTGGAAAGAAGCCCGCGTCCCGTCCAGATCTGCACTTAAAACGGTTTTTACAAGCAATTTTCACAAACTTTTCCACTCATCTTGTTCCAAGTAAAACTTGAGTCATCAATACGAGGCAGTTGCATCAGCAAACCAAGATTAATCATGAACACTGAAAATGACAATCATCGTTAAATATGACCCAAGTGCCTCTAACTCGCAATAAATAACCCTCTAATTGAAAGAGGGGAGGGAGAGGGCATAATTCATTACAGCGGGGCGGGATTCAATTGTTGCTACCTTCTTTCGATCATAATTATAAGTCAGTACTTAGCTGATTACATACAATAAATCCAATGTGTATTGATGATAAGGTATCTGAGAGTGAGGAATCATATTAAGCCATCCCCCAAATCTTCCTTTTCATAGGGCCGCATTGCCTAATCCTCCCTATCAGTTTTTCATTAGCCAGATTGAATGGAGTCGGTAGCTGTTTAGTTAAGAGATGGAATGGAGCATTTATTAAAATCACCTGTATCATTTTGTGACATGTTATCCCAGTCAAAGAGTTAGTTTACTCTTAATTGTATCCCCCTACCTGGGTCACCAGGTGCAAGGTGCCATCTGAGGCGTCCTCTGTGGAATATTGCCTATTAAATAAATTGTAATGTAATCAGATGTGAAATGAATTCCCGTGTTGAAAAGGAAGTCTGATATACAGGGTACGTTTGTGTCACATGTTCATTAACCACTGTCATATAATGTAATAAAAACCAGATATTCAGTTTACGTGACATATTATCATAATAACAAAATGATCTTTTTTATTTTGCAGATTGCCGTAAAGCATATACGAAGAGCTCCCACTTGAAGGCTCATCAAAGAATTCATACAGGTAGATAATATGAATTGATCATCTCACAAACAGGTGCCCTCTCTTGCAAGTCATCATATCTAACTCTGTCACCTAGGATGAAGTGCAAGCTAATTAATCTGGACCTAAGTCTTTGACTCACCATAATTAATGGCAAATCTGCTGTTCAATTCTATATATCATTTCTTTCTCTGTTGTACAATGTACAAAGTATATTTTGTGAAGACAGTGAGAGAGGGTACCTGTCTATTTTATTAAATACTCAATGGTCAGACAATCATCCCAGCATATTTCCCCACATACATATATTACCACAACATATATTACACTCAGTATTCAGCACTGGCTGCCGTACATCCTCTCATTTCATCAGGAAAACACTTAACCATTTGCCTTCCCATGCAAACAGGAGGTCCTAAATCACCAATTAGTCTACTGAGTCTTTGGGTGTCATAGGAAATGTGTTTGATTAGGTTCAGTGCATATAGCATTATGATTCTGGTATTCATATTGATGTATGACCTTCATATGTCATATAGCCCAGTCTGTAGACAGTTTAGCCAGAGTGATGAACCAAGCTAGTGTAGCTGCATTAGTCAATGTGTTAGCAGACTACAGAACTGACTTCATTAGTTTGTCCATTTATTGAGATCAGGCTACTTGCCAAGGAGCCCACATGAAAACACATCTACAATCATCATGATTCTCTCATAACGTTGTCGCCAGTCTGGCGGTTTCGTGACAACTTGGGGAATGTTTTAATTGCCAGATTTCATATTTAAGTGTGTCCCATAGGCAAATGGTGCATGGTCCCAGATTTAACACACTTTTATAACCTGAAGCTTAGCCAGTGAAATGAAAACTGGCCATGAAAATCCTTTCATGATAGAATTAAATGTTTGAGCATTGCATTGGCTACTGGTTATATTGTAGGATATATAGGCAAAAGTACAGAATAAACTAAATAGGTTTTCAAATCATTCCAGATAAACTCTGTTGATTGCTTTAAAGGGCATTACAAGAGCCGAGGATTTCTACCTCATGAATGAGCAGTGGTGGTACAATAATTGCATTCCTAAGTGGTTTTAATGGAAAGATTGTGTACTCAGCTTAATCCACATCAGTTTCTGAGCGATTTTATCCTGTAGTTTGTACAATTTTACACGCGGGCTTCACACAAATACTCAACAATCAGCTGTTTTCATGTTCACAGCCCTACCAACAGTATGAAATATAGAGATGGAAATGAATTATTTACTGAACTGATAGAATTTCAGTCGTATTGGTGTACAGCCTTCATAGTTTAATTCATGTGGCAAAAGTTAGATGGTCCTCTCATCATACATAAATAAACTGCAACCATTATCTCCAGCATAAAATTGATAATTGATCAACTGGTGATGTCAGAGTGCCACAGATATTTAGACAATTCTCAGGTAGACCAGTTGACTTAATATCTAGGCTGCTAGGTTAAAAATAACATTTTATGTCTGTTATGAAACCTGGCTTTGAAATGCATAATAGCTTAGAAATTTGCTCCAGACAGGTAAACTTTGGGGAAGTGTTATCCAGTACACAAAACTTGTTCCTTAGTGCAAACAAAAAACTGGTTGGAAATCTTACTCTTTTGTACTGATTAAGGATTGCCTCGTACGCATGTTACCACTGTTCAAAAAGGTTGTTAAAATCTCATTTCAAAATAAAGCACAAAACTAGTAACTTCTTACAAATTTGAATTTAAATTAAATTTCAACAAAAATAACACTTCAGTTTCAAATGAAGTCAAGCCCAGAGTGGAGACTTGGGAAGCAATTTAGTACAACTGTGGCCACTCAGTGCAACTGACAATTGCACAAACTTGAGACCTGGTGTCATTCGGTAATCTTCCAAAACAGTCCGGTAATTTTGTTAGAAAGAGGAAGTAGTGAAAGCAGTTGGTGGTGGTTGTAATTGTGGGCATCTCTCCTACACTGCTAGCAGCACATTGAAGTTTAAAGTTACAGGGTAGAGAGCACTTGGCTCTGGCAAGGTGCCCCCTTCCAGTGCTACCACTTATCTGCAGGGGTTGTCACTGCTTTAGAGCTTGGTCAACAGAGAGAGTGGAGTATAAATATTGAAGTTTTCTCTAGTGGTACTACTTCTTCCATAAAATGAGTATTTTATTCCATATAGTGCCTAAAAATGATATACATGAATATCAATAGTTATAAATAATGAAAAGAAATGTTAAAGAGCTCTTTATGGAGACTGGTATATCACCAACTGAAAGAAATGAGATAAAATGAAGTAGCAAAAGGAAATTAAAATAGATTAGAGAAAATATATGGAATGCATACATCAGAAGGATGTATCTATTAGACTAAACGAAATATCCTGCTTAAAATCAAAAGAAAATTATTTTCTTGGAAGCAAAACTCATGCTGTAGCTGCACTGAGTGCTAAGAATGGATTTCACTGGGTGGGCACTAGTAAAGCAATATCCGACCACCGACCACCGCTGAATGGGCTTCAACCATGGTACTGAAGCTGTACATGATGATTCAGTGGTCATCACCAAGTTCTCTGAATAGCAGCTGGAGACAGCCCACACATTCATAGAACCAGGAAGTCCAAGCCAAATGAATCCTCTCTGGTATGAAATAAAGAACATGAAAACAAGATCCAGGCCTGTCTCTAAAATTGGATCTCTGGAGGTGCTTTTGAAGCTGTGGTTTTAATTCCTGTTCACTGGAAGCATCCTGACAGAGAGTCTCCAACTCTGTTATAACACATTGCAATTGTACAAACAATTAAAACGTGGGTAGAACAATTTATACTACCAAGATAAGTGTGAGTGGCAAGAAAAAATCTGAAATGACTAATGAAAAAGTGGAATCCAATTCCCCCTTGGGCTAGACATTTTTACTTCAGCTAGGGGCACAAGCAATTGCACATTAAGTTAGGAAACAGAAAACCTTTAAATAGACACAGGACTTAGAGTACATAAGTGAAGGAAATAAATAGCAGGCATAGCTCCCCCCAGGCCTGAAGAACTGAGGTGGCGAAGGTTAAGTAACGTTCACTATTTCAGAGTCATTAATTGGTAAACTTATTCAGGTGAGCAAATGAATATATTGTTAGTTAATTCATGGTAAATATTGTCATAGAGACACATACCCTGATGTATACTCTGAACTCAGGTACTGACAATGGTTTGGGGTAGTTGACAGAGCTGGATAATATCACCATGGCAACGACATGTCTCACTGAAATGATGCCCATGTTTGAATTTACACTGAACGCACTTATGAATAGTGTCATTATTGATCTAGCCAATGGTTATTGCTAGAGTCAACACAGAAGCTTTTTAGTCCTTCAGTTTTGAGCTATAAATCTTCTTACGATAATGCAATGGCAGTGTGTGTGTGTACACATTCTGGTTCTCTGTCGGGGACACCCAAGTGACAACAGTGTAATCACACTCACCATAGACAGGGCCTTCATAGGAACTGACAGGCCCTGACCATGGATATGAAGTGAAAGGCCCTGACAATGGACAGGATAGTTACTTAAATATGATAAATATATCCATAATCAGAGCTTTAGTACGGGTAGAGTTAACGTGCTTATATCAGATATGTCAAAAAAATTTTTTGAAAGACTCGGTATGTGTAGGGGATCCACATGTCACATACTTATTGCCCCCTCCCCCTCCCCCATTTAGGTGTCATTCTAATAAAAAATTGTGATGCAACATAAATGATAGGGTATAATTTTATGGGAAACATTAAGATAATGTGTGTATGCATCGGTGGCTGCAGTTGTGAATCTGAAAAAGGTATGTAAAATGTCCCGGGGAGAGTTTGGATCAATTCCAATAGATGGAATCTTGAAATGGGTTTTTATGCGTGAAGATTACTTTTCTGTAAATAGTATATAGGGGCTCAGATGTTTAAAATGAGTGTTAATATCAACAAAATTACATATCTTGTCTCATTCAGCTAAATTATTATTGTTTATCAGGCTATCTTGAAGTTGTTTACTACTATGGTAGAAATAACTTGAATAGCAAAACCAAAATTATTCAACTTTGGCCAAAAGCCATAAAAACTTTAAAGTAGGTTAGAACGTTAGGATATCTAAACATCAGGGGTAATTTATACTTTAAATTGCAGAAATAAATATCACATAGTTCACAAGTCAGGCCAAAAGACAGACAAGTATAATGTATCTTGGAAAGGAGTCAATTCTATTTATATAATGTGGAATTTAGCCTCCTGCTTTTTACCATATGAAGAAGGCGAATGTTAACATTTGTACCAGCCACTTGTAACATACCACACACCACACTGAGAAAACAGTTTTGAAATAATAATTATGATATTTGGTTCAGTTGTGAACAATAGATCAAAACATGACAGAGTGGTAGGGAAATAAACTTTAATTTTTTGTATTTCCTTCAGTATCCTATCAACATCCACGGATGTATTCTCAGAAAAAAGCCAAAAAAATTTCAGTTGGTTCATGACTCAATGATGTTTTCAGACTTCATTGTGTTTAATCACTATGTAGATATTTTTGTCTCTACACTGATTGCTTCATGACCTTAATAGTTTCATTACTTTATCTTTACAGGTGAAAAGCCATATAAATGCCACTTCCAGAGTTGTCAGTGGCGCTTCGCTCGTTCTGATGAGCTTACTCGCCATATTAGAAAACACACAGGTGCGAAACCTTTCAAGTGTAAAGTCTGTGAACGTTCCTTTGCCAGATCAGATCATCTGGCTCTGCACATGAAGCGCCACGAGCCCAAAAGCAAGTGAACCTGTCGCAAGGGTTGAGTTTTGTGTTAACTTGACTTTGGTTGGTAGCGGATCTTGGCGTGTTTGGCGGTACAGGTCGGGCTGCCCTGGGGTGGTCCAATGACTGCAGTGCTTTAATTGGGTGCCAAAGATTTGGAATTAGCTACGTCAGATAGACTTAATGCCTAGCAACTTCAGGATTGACAGACTTCTGAATATCTTCATAGCAGCTTAATTTAGCCAGCACGAGGAGAACTTGTACGACTGCCCTATCCGCAATTGATGGTGAATCATGCCAGGGGGCAGCACGTGTCCTGCAGGACAGCTCTTTTTAGATTTCATCATAGAAAAACTGGGTTAGCCACTCAAAATATAATCTTGTCTACGTGATGTGCATTGGAAGAATTTCGCAACTTTGAGTATAAATTGTTTGCACAAAGGTTTCGACATAGTAAACATGTTTGGGAAGCCGTCACATGGCAGTGACGGAGCAAACAGATTAGCTGTGCTAACGGTGAAGTTTATCTTCAAGCTCCTGTTCAAACTGTACGCTACGACCCATAGTTTATCATGATCTGATAAGCCAATCACACGTTTTGGGTCTTACTCATTGTTTCCTTACAACGGACGCCTGTACTCAAATGACAGATCAAAGTAGTAAGATAATCAAATAGAACTACTTTAGATAGTTGAAGAGTGGATTTATTTATTTTTCTATCTACTAAAATTAAAATGGCGTTCTGCAGTCCTCAGTAATTGTGCACCTTGTATGATTGGTTGTGTAAAGGAAAAAATACAATGACACCTTAAATGTCTATAACATGAAAGTAAGAAAATGAGTCCCTTAAGGTTGTGATTTATTAATTTGTTTGTGTGTAATGGTAACCAAAGCAATAATGTGGTATTACACTGAGAAATGTTTGTTACTTTGTCAGAAGTATAGCACAGTAACTCTTCATCTAAGATCACTTTCTCCCAGCTATGTATGATATATGGGTATAGCAATGGGTTCACCCATGGTAAGATTTTCTAGGGTATGATGTCCAACTGGAAAGTGTCAAAGATGGAGAGGAATAGAAATGTTTGACGAGCAATGTCTGTCTTTAAGATCAACACATAGACAAGACATAGTAAAGGTGCTGAGAGCTCTAACAGTGTAGCTGCTCTCAGATTAGAGTGCCAAAGTGTTTGATTGTTACCACAGTTTACAGCTATGCAGGATGTGGCTTTGAAAAATATTTTGTTTCTTTGGATTTTTAAAACTTGTTTTATTATGTTGTTGGGTAAGGGTGTGGCTTCCCTACCTTCATTGCTGCCTGGTTGATGTACAGATATCATTTAGTGACTCTTTGTTTATTCTTTTACAGTTGTACTTATTTGTTTTCTCTTCAGCTGTCTTTTTTGTTATAAAATGTCAAAACTTATTGTGTATAAAAACTTGTTATAATCAAAATGTTTGTGTATTTGGTAAGAAAGTGAAGTCTTATTCCACTTGTTGTACATAATGATGTGTATACAAACTTTTTTAAAACACTGGCCTTGCCAGAGATACTGTAGCATTAGATCTAGTCAAGTATTAAACTTGATGATTTTACATGATTTCTAACTTCAAATACAGTAATTTTTTAAATCAATAAATCACTTGCAAATGAATAGTATTCACTGTTGTTGTTGTTGTCATTGTGTCAGTCAGAACGTGGAAAATGTCCCGGATCGTGTATGAAAGCTGCAAAAATGTTCTCTTCTTATTTGAAAAAAAAAAGTAAGAAAATATTCCTACACAGAACTCCATTCGAAAAGCCCATGTTGATATTTTCCAATGCTGTGCAGCATGCACCCTATCCAGTTCTTCACTAGAGATCTTCAGTGCATGAATGGTACAAAGAGCAGTTATATGTGTACAACAACAGAAAACCCACACATAAACAATGTGATGTAATCTTGTATTATGGACATCCTTTGACCACTGCCGCTGTAGTATCAATGTGTTTGCTCAGTCAGTCAAGATCAACAAGAATTGTACCAACCCACTGCTGTCCATACAATATTAGCACTGTGTGTGTGTGTGTGTGTGTGTGTGTGTGTGTGTGTGTGAGAGAGAGAGAGAGAGAGAGAGAGGGGGGGGGAGGGAGAGAGTTTGTACATTCTGTGAAGGATGTGTTAAGACAAAGCCAGGCAGGGACCAGTTTTCCTCAAATCAATTATAAATTTAGTTTGAAGTCGGGCATTATGTTTCTGTCCCCCCCCCCCCCCCCCGGCTCCACCCTTACTGTCTTCATCTCTCCATGCTGTCATCTACCAGCGCGTACTAATAAAACTATTGGGTTGTTTAAGGAGACACATTAAACCTAATTCAGGTTTGGTCTTTCCTTGAAAATCACATAAAATATGAAAAAAAACTTTATTCTTGTTTCCTTTAATATGTCATTAAAACGAGAAGAAATTGGACATTTTTTTCTAATTTCACCATTATCTCATCACGTGAACTAATTTCCTTTTATTTCTACAGGATTCTTTTAAATGAAGCCTTCATTAATAGATCCTGTGGCAGACATGTTATACACATAATAACTTAGCCTTAATGGAGCAATATCCAATGTGAAGGTGACACTTTAATTCTTTTAATCAAAATATAATAAGCCGGGTTAATTGTCACGTTTATACAAAAAAAAAAGAAAAAAAAATTGTTGGTTCCAATTACAGGAAACAGACTTTTGTTACAATTTAGCTCCAATGTCAGTGGAAGATCACGTACATCAGGCATAAAAAGCAATATTCTACATAATCCTCAGAATCCAAATTATCTAACACAACATTTTACATTACACACAGAATTCTTATTTCATAAAGGTGAAAATGAATTATTTATTTACTGATCAAAGATCTCAACAAGCCTCTGGGGAATCAATTCAATAGGTTTTAAACAGTTTATTCCTGTACATGTGCAGGTAGAGTACAGGTACAGTACAGGTAGAGTACCCTGGCCTAGAAACACCCACGTTCACGTACCCATTTACCTGGATTTCACTTTTGAAATGTAGTATTAGGGTGATTACGTTAACCGGATGTCCAAGTAGCTCAGTCAATAGACCAAGCAAACAAATAGCCTTCATTCATTCTGAACTAAGGGAAATAACAAACAAGCACTTTGACCTCCTTTCATTCATTAAATTATTGGGGAGGAAAATTTGGTCTAGTACTAACCACAGCAGATAAAAATGAGGCTTACTGAATTATTTGCCTTTTGAAATTCCAAGGTGAAGAACAAACATTGCGGTGTGTTGTGTTCGTGGGGGGTGGGGGTGGGGGGTGGGGGTGGAGGTGGGGTAGGGTGATGGGAGATATGGATGTGCAACTACAAATTTGCTGAAAACTTTTCTCTGACAGCATAAGAAACCTTTATTGGGCCAAACATAATACATTTGACTTTTATTACTTTTTTGATTAGCATGATATGCATTTTGTTTCACATTTAAAAGAAAAAAATTGCCTCTTGTATATTGTTTACTTCACATATTTATTTATTCATCAGGAGGTAATACAGATTTCCAATTTGGTTTGTATAGAAGTTAGTATAGGCGTAAGAGCCAAGCACAGGTAGATCTGGTTCTATACATGGACCCTCTGAAAGACCCAAGGAAAGACCACCAATGTTGGTGTACAGCTGATTTTTTCATCAAACATCAAGGTTTATCGTTTTACAGCAATAAAAACCTTTTTATTGTGGGAAATTACTAATTTCCTGTTAAAAAGAATGTTGTTTACTAAATGGACTTGTCACGTAATAGAATTAAATTCTGGACATGACATTTCATTATTTTGGTGTTTTCCTGGAAAAATTACTTCCTAGTTATAGTCAGTCATTTTTGAGAGTTATAAACGTTAGAAAAATATCTTTATTAATTTTAAAAATGGAAACATGCCTGAAAGTAAAAACATTTCACCTAGCAGATTCTTAACAAGTTTTTATTTTTGGTAGATTCCAATTTCTAACCATAGATATGTAATGTTTCTTGTGAAAAATACCACTGCAGCTCCATATATCAAAGTGAAGAATTGAGTTACTCACTGGCTGTTGGACATTTCTCAGTAATATGTGTGTTCTTGAACACTGGGCCATACCACCCTAACCAAACAAAGGTAATATATAACACCAAATGGACATAGATTTTAACCAGCCACAGAGAGTGGTCTTGCATGGAACTTTTGGAGATGAATGAATTAAGTATTAATGAAAGTGCTTCTAGGAAAATGGGTAAATATTTTAATCCAGTAAAATTATTTTCTTTTTCAGAAGGGGGAGAGGGTAACCTGGACCTCTCATAAGATGAGCAGGTCGGTAGCCAGCAATATCCATGGGACATTATCTTTCTGAAACAGCGGACTTTTCACCATAATGACATTTAACTTGGATTACATTTTAGAGCAGATTTAGAACAAACCTCTTTCCAAATGCATCAATCTGTCAAGTAAGCATGAATGCCCCCCTCCCCCTCCCCCCTCCTCCGACACAGTACAAAATGACTACAATTTGCAGCAAAATTCAACTCCATACTACAGAAAAACAAGTTAACAGAAACATACTTCAAAAGCCAAATGCAATCATGTCTCATGAATAAGTAAAAACTGTTGCAGGAAAGCCACAGACTAGTGGAGCCCTTAATCTCATTTTTCCATGTCTCTTTTTCCTCATTTGACTCCTCTGAACTGGCAAAGTATACAGAAGTAGAGCTGTGTGGAACTCTTAGTCAAACAGTAACAAGTTCTTGGATATGAATTAAAAGGTCTATATAGAGTGATATTAGGTGTAATAGGTTTAGTCAATGCTGCTTCTACTACAGAAACAGCAACCTTCTTAATTAAGGCAGTCAAATTAATGCGAAAATGTTTTTCCTTACTGAACTCACTACATCTGTGTGTATGTGTGCTATATAAGAAATGATGAACTTTTTTCTAAATTGTAATAATTGTTTCACCTTAGTGGACCTTTGTGACAATCTGGTGGGAGGGTGAAAGTGAGGATGTTGGGTAAATTCACACTTCGCCTACATCAATATATCTTCATTAGTCTGCTGTTCTATTACATTTCAAATTAACAACCCATTATTTTATGAAGACCTACATTCCAGCAACTTGTTTGAGCTGTTTGGGTTATAGCTACTGTATGACTTTACAGAATTCTATCACACCTGTAAGGTCACCAGTGCTGAAGTTTGAAGTCTTATCTTGAATTATAGGGATAATATTGTTGACTTAAATGACATTCAAAAAGTATTTACTAGGCTAGCACGCACTGCCTTATAAGTTTTGTGTTTCAACAAAACTGTTTATTTATTTATCTTTTTTATAATTTTCTTTTTCACTGAATGTCTTCCAGGACACAGCTGGTCTAATATTACACTAGTTCCTCACCAGTAAGATGAATAAATAACACTAAACTAAGCTTTATTTACAAAAAATTGACATTCATTTTCAAATAAATCCTGAATAGTTGTAAAAGATTCATTATACTGGTATTGCACATATCTCATAATAAAAACATGATGTTTCAAGGTCAAAACTGCCTTTTATGAACAAACACTTTCATTTTTCCTCAATCATTTCTAAGAAGCAGCAGCACAATGTTGCATAATACATTATCAACAAACACGGCAAAATTGAGGAAGTAAAGCGTGTCCAAAAAACAGTACCACCACAAAGAGAAAAAAACAGGAACTTATTAATGACCTTTTTACTGGGTTATCTCTGATTACTCAGTGGTCTTGACAAGGTCACCATGACTGATCCTGTCATCAGTTTTTCCCCTTTTATTTTTGTCACTGTTTGCTCTAACTGTCCAACTGTCTAACTGGAGGAACATGTTATAATCTTTGCCTCCACAATTTGGACATTTCAATAAAAGCTTGTAGATTAATCTACTTAATAACACAAGCAGCTGAAAAGATTAGGAGCCATGCCATAAGCCATTTACATACATGTTTTCATTTTATGTTATTAATTTTATTTTGTTTCATTTTATTTATTTATTTATTTATTTATTTATTTATTTTTGCATATTTCAAACTTATAATGTCACATAAACAAGTAATATTTGATATCCAGGTCATGTAATATCCTGTTATCTTATTAACATGCACCTCCATGTCAGTGGCTCTATTAGTAACACTGAGACTGGCGATATCAACGGCAGGATTCACTTCAGGCAGGATTACTGGCGCCTGGTGTCACTCATAAACCTTGAAGGTCTGCTACGTCTTGACTTGCCACTTCCCCTGACAAAACACTCTCTTTGATGACAGCACTATGGCTCCTATAAAATAGCACACAGAAGACGTGTTTAGACCGGAGCAATTTTAGCCCGGAAATCAGGCTACAGGCAAGTTTCCAGCAGAGCTAGGTTAACCTAACTATGTCTATCCTACCTCAGCAGGCCATAAGGTTATAGAAAACTCATCAAGGAGAACAAGTGGAGTTGGTTGTCTGCCCACTGGCATTCTAACACAGTGAGGAAAGCCCTGTGCTCTGGTTTGCTAGGGTCTACTGAACATAATAAAGCTGCCTGCAAAAATGGATCATAATAGGTCTACCCATCTCCAATGTAAATACACTCTTGATGTATAAACAGATGTGTTCACAACTGTCATCTTAGGGCAAAAGTATGGTTTCTGGTCTAAAACAGTCCCGTCTGCACACATCTTTACACCAGGCCAATATACACACTGCAAACATTCAAATAAATGGAGAAAAGTAACCTATATATAATTAGAAAGTATTCATTGTTGCTGTATAAACCTACAAAGAGGATATGTAAGTACTTTTATAGCTTAATAATTTATAGTTTTAATGTTTAAAAACCTTATACCAAAGAGTGAAGCATTCTGTCACACTTCACATTTTAAAGGTCTAACCAAGCTATTCATACAAGTAAATATACTTGTCCTTACTGAAAAAGTGATCAAAGGATATAGAGAAGAGGAGCATTATGATTTCCAAGTTAGAAAACTTACATTAAAATCATGAAAGAAAATGCATGTGAAATTAAAAATCAATGAGAAATTCCCAGCCCTTCATTTCTTCACAGATACTGTATGTGAAGTGTTGCTTATTTTTGTCAAGTCCCACGAAGAGAAATCATGATGAAATAAAGCGTACTAGGTGCACCCATTCATCACAGCAGACTCCCACATATATATACAGTTTGTGTACAGTTGAACAAAACTCAGGTACACCAAGTGACCCTAGTACATTTTTGACTTCCAACTTTGGATAATTAAATTCACATTAAGGAAGTTGATTGTTTTCAATCATTTTACAGGTTCAAAGCACTCAGTCAATCAATTAGACTGATAGATCCAGAGTCTACAAACAGGGAGAGAATTGGTGAAAATTTGTTGCTTGTGTGTTTAAGAGATTTAGTGAAATAAATTGCCAAGATGAGTGTCGTCTAAGTAAGTTCGGTGCAGTCAAGTACACCTGATGAACCTGTAAACTTTTTGACTCCCATACATTCAATTTCCAATGATGGATAAAATTACACAAACACCAGTAGCACAAACATGTTCATTTCAATAGAACTGGTCTCAACCCACACGATGCCTTGCAATTGTAAGGAAAAGTACAGGGTTGTATAATTTTTATTGAAGTAAAATTCAGTGCTGAAGAAAAATAACCAGTCTCATTTATGACAATAGCTGTTTGTCAGTGAAATGGTATCTATTGAACCGTGACCATTGTGTAATTTCTCCTGATTTGCCCCCTCAGTCATATTTGGTCAGTGGGTACATACTATTACATGATATTAACTTCTTACACCTCGAGTGTTTTTCAACCTTTGACTTCATTTCTCTTTTAAAGAAGAATTCCTCACTGATTGAGTTCTGCACTATAGCTTACAAACGACCAATCACAAGGCATCTGCACTCATGCCAGACTATCAATTCTTCGCCCCCAAGCCAACAAACAGGTCGACACAATGGTTGAATAAACACCGTTATCAAAAGGTGTTGACGGTAAAAAAGGCTTCAGTACAGACTTATTGAACGTTGATTATTTGAAAGATAGGTAAACACGCGATGGAGGTAGAATCAGCAGGGTGTTTGATCAGGCTCCATTCATAGCTTTTCCTCAATGAACTGTCCTAGAATTGATAGCAATCAAATTGCTCAGTCAATTGATTGTGATCAGTTTCTCTTTTTTTTCACTTCAGGGTTAAAAGGTACAATATTTCTTATGTTTAAGTGCAGTTTGTAACTTCAGTGGTAACACATTCACACATACTATAGTATATTAGAGATTTTCAGTATTGCTCATGTAAATTATAATAATAATAATAATAATAATAACAGCTTTAGTTCAAAGATTTAATTCTCTGTCATCAGTAGATATTTCCTTATAATTTTTTCATATATCAAAATAAAACAAATATTGTGACTGAGCAACTAGTATGTATGATTTACTGAAATTACTTGATCATTCAATGGGGGAGAATTGTGAATTTTACTAAAACTGTATTTTTTAAGACATAATTTTTAAAAATTAGAACATTCCTATTGAGTTGTACCAACAAAGTTAAAAAGCAGGCTACT
This sequence comes from Lingula anatina, assembly GCF_001039355.2. The sequence goes on along the minus strand of NW_019775410.1, from coordinate 80,632 downwards.
CTATAGTTCTGGTCTATGCAGTTAAAGCACCACAAATGCTACTAGTATATCTATGTATAATTTTGTGATTAAAAATGATGTATCTGAAAGTTTGATAATTTTTGCCCAGTGAAAAGATCCACCCATCACAGTATGTTATGTCATCATATTTAAGCAGTGCCAGTAAAGAGCACTGAAATAATTAGAGTGCAAACAGAAAGGTGACATGAATTTTGTGGAGACCAAGATTGGGACCCCGTAGTTCTATGTGATAAATAAAAACATCAACAGTGTAGCTAGCCAGCCTACTTTTAAGTCCGGGCTTGTGTGTTTGTGGTAAAAAAAATTCCCGGTTTGAAACACTGTGTTACATAAAATGCAGCAGCTTGCTTAACTCTATTTTTCCACATCAAGAAGGATACAAGTTTTATAGTTCCTCCTCGATCCTTTCACATGCCCCCAGCCCCCCCCCCCCCCCCCAGCAACCAGCTGCCCCTGTTTGTGATAAATTACTAGGACAGGGATGTACTCTGATACTGAATGAATAAAGCCATCAATCTATCCACAACATGCTCTATCCATTAACACGCACTGATCAGTCACCAAAAGTTGTCATGGTTTAAATTGTGAAATCATGTCATTAAACTTCAGACAAGCTGTTTACGCTTGGGATCAATAGTGATGTCCTCATAAACAGGTGCCTTCTATGAGGTCTACTGAATGAATCAGCAGCCAAAAAATCACGTTATAAATTATGAACCTCTCTACTGTGATGGCGAGTGTTAATAATCCCTGCTATATATATGTGTGACGTGTACTGTAATGTTTATGACAGTGTAATTTGTGACTGTGCACAATTTTAGTACATGTGTACGTGCTTCCTGTATTCAAGTGATGGGAATTTTGGGGTGAAAAACTGGGACAGGAAGTAGATGAAGGTAGCCTGAGTGTCACCACTTTAATTAACGATATCCTGCACAACTAGCTAATTTCCTTAAAACAACTCAATTATTAAACAGCATTACCCTTGCACAAAAGCATATTACTTCAGGCGCCACTTCAGGATTTTTATCGTGGCATTTCAGGTATTTTTTATCATCCTGTTCCAAGAACTTCATTCATATATTTGAAAGTGCAACCAGGCTGGCTTTACCTGTTATTTGATGAAAAGATGTCTCATCTAAATGTTCAACAGACTGCACTTTGTAATAAAACTGGGCACATTAAAAGGATGACAGCTCTTCATATGAGATTCAAAATTTCACAATTATAATAATAATTAAAATAAATACATTGTAAACAAAATGGCTGTTATCACAATTATTCTAAAATCTATGCTTGCCATTGGACCAAGTGGACCTTTATAGATGGTTATACCTCCCTAATTATCTCTTAAAGGATTATTACAAAAAGCAAAGTAAAAAAAGAGAACAATTGACTAACTTTTAAAATTGGAATTATTTCATTAACCATTGGAAAGTATGGGGAAATCATCTCTACCCCAGAATAGTTCGTAATCAGCAGTAATTATGGCATGCTAAAAGTTTGCCAATTAAAATAACTTTATACTTCAAATTTTTTTTCTGTTTTCATTTTTGTCAAGTCCATTAACATTTAGTATACATTTGGCTATGAACCACAAAGTTATATTTAAGAATAAGTTGATCTTGCAAAACTATACTTGTAGTATTTGGAGGTTGGCATATGGAGTCAAATCACCCCCAAATAAGTGTCCCCATCTGGCGATGTCATTTATAGATATACATATACAGGTACAAACTGGTTTATGCTAGGTCAAGTTCAAACACTGGGACAAACTATGAAACCCTTCAAAAGATTGAACTATAACTGTGTCATTTGATAGTGGGCTATCTGACAGCAATATACTATTATGGGTCTCCATTTTATCTCCAAGTTATATGTATCCTAATGCATAGCAATTTGGGGAAATCTAATCTATTTTGGTCCATCTTCAATCAGCAGACTTATGTTAGTCAGTCAGACAGTTAAATGTAGTCGGTTAGTTAGTCAATCTTTTAGTTTTTCAGTCAGTCTGTAAGTCAGTCAGTCAATTCACCATGCAGTCTGTTAGTCCTTTACTCATGCACATCCAAATGCAGACATCAGAATTTTAACTGTGCTCTATCTTTTTCATTCAACTTTAAAGTTACACAACAGAGCATTTAACTTAATTGACAAAAATACCCTTGAAGAGTTTCAGTAACTCTTTGGTGCACATTGTTCTAATTATTCATTTTTATTATTGAGAAGTTTTTTTTAGCATTAAAAACTTTGTTTAGTCAATGTAGTAAGCCAGCTAGCATTTTGACCCTAAAAGGGCTAAGTTAAAAACCAGTCTAAATGTGGCTACCACACTTAGAACAACATGATGAAGATTTTCCAAAGAAATCAATCAGAAAATGTCTAATTCCTGTTTTTCAAGAATCTCATCTCTTGGCAAAATGTCATCACAGTTCATGTGCATGGTCGTATCAAGGCATGCTCCCAGAGGTAAGATTTCATTGTGTTCTTATATTTCTATTTCCACTGAAAAGTGTATTATTTCACAGCTTCATCATGAACCTGTAGCTGTTGTTTTTCCTCCATCAACACATCAGACCCTGGGATATCTGATATGAAGTTTAGTTTTTGTGGTTTCTACTATTCCTTTAGGTAAACTGGCTTTTTCCTCAGTGCAGGTATATTATTTTCTTTGTAATACCGCCAGTCTATGTAACACTGAACAAGTTCATTTTATGCATGACAAGGTACAACTTTGCATCATACCTTAACCCTGGGGGCCTCACGTCTGCTACCATTTTTGTGGTTAAAATTGACAAAAAGTGAACTAACAAAATATTCTCCATAAAATTTTTTCTTGTTTTTCTTTTCTGACAAGCAGACAGAATTTAATCGAATAAATCAATAGCTTCATCCAACTTAACCTGTGATTGGTCTATGTTTTTACTAGAAGTATATCTCTCAACCAATGAAAATGCTGCTTTTTGCTATCAATTTTCAAGACAACATAACATCTATAACAGTACTGCTATTGCACCTGTTTTCCAGATAAACAACAATGGAAAAAGCATCAGTTTAATGAATAGCATCAATTTTCCTGAAAAATGCACCAAGTAACCTCTCAAGTGTATTTTCTACAACATGGAGAAATCGCTGAAAGATGATTAATATTGATGAAAAAATAACAGCCATGCAGGTGTGCACTGGGAAGCAGTGTCCTTAAATATGTCCTTATTAAACTTGCCCTCACAAACACAAATATAACCTAATTACTTCATCATCAAATACCATCACTGAGCCCATAATATTAATATGGCTTATACTTTTTTTGTCAGTTGCAACCAAGTCTATTTCCTTCAATTAAAACTATGAATCAATATCCACCTCCATCTTCCTTATTGCAGTTAAAAGTACCCATAGATCACAGTTTTTTCTGTAAAAACAAACAACATGATTGTAAGACAGCAAATACCACAACATGCGCAAGGCTCGTCTATAAAAGTGAGTTGAAAAACAAACTAACATTTACCAAGAACCTAATCTCACAGGTACTCTACACGTATTCCCCTAGTCTGCAGTCAACAAACATCAGAAGTTGTTTACTAAGAACTCATCTCAATATGAAGCAAGCAATACGCCCTCAAGTATGCAAGTGACCTTAAATGACGCCAATCATGGCACAAAACATCACTCAATCTTAATAGTTTGTAATAAATTCTCCTTCTGTAAACATGCTTTGAAATCGATACCATCCTCACATTGTATGTTGATCTGGATGGTTTGGGTGAATTGATTTAAATTGTCATTTATCCATTTATTGGAGTAAATCCGCTCTCCTTACATGCAGCCACACACACACACACACACACACACACACACACACACACACATGAACACAGATTCACACACGCCAACAACTACCTACGTTGACCACTGAATTAGGTTTGCTGAGAAGTATGTAAAAAACAGCAATAGAGGCCATGTGCTGGAGAGAGTAACTCATTGCTGTAATGTGAGACTGTTATCTGAGTAACCTCTTATACAGAGAACACATTCTGTCACAATATCACTGTTAAGTTGCTGCTTAGACATCAACAGGGAATACCGAAATAGAAGATCTTCCAGAAAAATTAGCCTGTTCTATGAACACCTGACTGAGACTACACAGAAATATTACTTAGTATTATTCCTAATATAGATGCTGATTTCAACAATATTTCAATCAAGCTATATTTAACTTTGATAAAACAGTTAGGATTATAGAGATAATATAAACAGCATTTTACATGTAATTAGATCCTTCAAAAAAAAAAAAAAAAGAAAAGAAATTTATGCAATTGTTCTCTTTTCCTTTGTAGTCAAGGTGTCATATATTCCTGAACAGTCAAGGTGTCACGTGGCAGATGAACTGTGGAGAAATGTGAATTGAATCCACGTGTTGACAACCTTCTGTCTGTGTACTGGTTCAGATCACACAAATATAACCAGCATTGTTGACTTTTCCCCTACAAAACTCTCATGTCTTTTAAAGTCACATAATCACATTTTTCAGGCAAAAAGTAATCTGTGTATTTACAAAGAAGTTTACATGCCGATATGGTTGAATGAGATATTTGACAAAAACAAGTTCAGACCTTTTCCAAGATATCATGTTCATGTCCTGGATTTTCAAAACTCAAATTCAATGGAGCATTTCAAGGCCTTGATATCCTTTAATGCCTCCAAAGAAAGCTTCCTCTGTGTTGGTGTGGGTTCTGAGGTTTGTTGTGGGGTACATGCTGGAATTATCTCTAACCACAAGTGTCTGGACACTTTCTAGACCAGTAGCATGTTTTCATTATTAGGAATATCTTACAATGACCAATTCTGATACTTTCGACAGAAATCTTGGTACAGCAAATGTACGTATCTTAAAATATAGGAGCATACTGACATCTACTGCAATAGGGGGTGCAAATAATAATTATAGACATTCTAAGACATTCAAAGAATTATACCTCATGTTAATATCAAGGGGGCATCTAGATAGTCCGAGGGTTCATTGGTCCAAATTCAGGTTCNATCCATTGGTCCGAAGGTTCAATAGTGAACATTTGGACCAATTAATGAACCTTCAAATTATTGAACCTTCAGAGCTATTGCTACAGCCCCAATATCAAATGGCTTTTTTCATCAGTCACTTATTTTTTCACAGAAATTATTAGATGCCATTTATCCAAAACAAGGTTTTCAAAGGTTTTCATTCCAAAAAGGTTTTCATTCCACATAAATTCACCAAGGGGTAACAATGTACCTTTAGTCCACCCTGTGCCCCCCTTCCACTCCCTCCCCTTCACTCCCCCCCTTCACTACAATAACACACTGTACTACTGATATCCACAAGTACATTTTTATAGTCAATTGGTGAATGAAAAGGTACCATGTTATTTTGTTATGTTATTTATCTATTTCTAAATATTTCTCTCTCACACACACACAAATATATATATCTATATATATAATCTCACACAATTGCATGTACACACGCATATAACTTGAGTAAAAGCCAATCAGATCAAACCACCTGACTTCCTTAGTAAACACTACCTGACCACAGACACATGCAACCACTGATGAAATTTATATATTTCTGTATCTTAATTTGTCACGATCAATATGTCCAAGTTCTGCCATGCGGATAATTGAGAGATTGCTTATCATTTTGTTTATTTCATTTTCTTATGGTCCACTTGCACTTATTTTTGTGAGATCTGTGGATCAGGAACCAGAGGCATCTAAAAAAGGTCACTTCAAATTTCCCAAATTGGGCATGCAAAATTATCAACGCAATCCTAATATATCCATAGGACATGTACAAAACAACCCTACATGTACCACATAGGGAAAGAATGCATGAGTGTTAACTTAGTCAATTTAAGCTACGAGTATGAATCTCAAATATCACTTTCACAACCTAACTGACATGTACCTTTGGATATCTGTAATATGCTATTTGTTATTTCAGTCACATTTAGATAAATGCTTTTTTTTTTTCACATCTTTAAAAACTTCCAGTAGTAGATGTATTCATCACCTATGAGGAATTTCTCTACACAAATCTATGCCAATAATAAAGTGAAAGTAAAACTTGTTAAACCTTCAAACAGCAGGTAAATCACTTTAAGAAAAAAACAAATAGAATTCATTCTCTTCTCAAGGGAAATTCACATAAAAACTCATCTGTACATACTGACTGATACAAGAAATATTCATGGTATAATTCTAAACAGAAAGTTGTGGAGTTGATACAGAAGACATTTTTATCTGACATCCATGGCCGCATTCAAAATACGGGACTAACTAGTCAGAGGGTCAAATATGGCGACCCACTACAAAGCTTGCCATCTAATCCACTTATAGACAATGAATTGATATCCTGTGGGGAAGTATTCAAGTGGGTCAGCCTTATTTGATCCTCGGACTAGTTAGTCCCCTATTCTGAATGGGGCCTATGTTAACATCATGATGGTGCTATGGAACCTGACACCAAGAATTTAGAAGCAAGACTAAGGTGTACTCCTTTAAGTCATCTTTATCCCAGGGAGAGATCTGGTTCCCTCCAGTTTTACTTCACAAAGAATATACATATTCACTGCATAGCACAATAATTATACAGGATACAATGCAGCAATCAACATGCTTAATTTCAGTTGCTAAGATAATTTAAGAAAAACTGTTTGACAGAAAATGCTGAACGTTGTCTGGTTACCTAGACGGCTGCTGTGCTTGGTCTTTCTTTCTGCCAATTACAGGTATTAAGTACTGGTGTTCATTAAAAGTGTTAATTGCAGGTGTTAATTAAGCCACTTGTATCAAGTGGTAAAAACATATTTGCTTCATTTCTACACTGTGGACAGAAATTTCATATTTACATAAAGTTTATATTCAGTCAGATACATGTAAATTAACTGAGCTATTTATAATGAAAAAAGCAACCACCATCTTTCCCTACAATAACAATTACCATTCCAATACGATTTACGGTTTACAAGTTGTCATAGCCAAAATGAGGGCTAAGAGGCTCTGAGAGAAAAACAACAGCAACCAGTATGTCTGACAACAATCTAATATGGAGTAGCAGCTTGCCTACTTTCACGTCAGTCCTGGCCATAAAAACAGCAATAAACATTAAATAATCATATAATAAAGAATAACAAGCTGTTCCATTTGTATCTCCTTTGCTGACAACACAATATACCAGAAACAACAACAACTTTGAGATAACTGAGGTAATGAATTACTCGTTTTCTTTCAATAAAGGTACAGTTTTAAACAGTAAACAGCATAGTGTGTAAATATATTGACTACCAGACGGATTATCAACCAGAGACAAGATGGGGCTGTGAAAGTAAGATATGAACAGATCATTACCGAACACACCTTGGTTACGAAAAATGTTTTTAAAAATCCACAACATATGAAACCACAAACTCTGCCCTCAGTGACTGCCTGTAATATAATATTTGTAGTTTTTACTTTTAATGTCAACTGCCACATGAAACATACTGTGACAGCTTCCAAGCACTTTTTGTGCTATATTCCATGTGGACTGTTTAAATATGTTAAGTCTTTTTTTTTAGTATACTTTTAGTATAGACCACAAAATAAGTTTTAAATTTTATCTAAATTTTCATTTTATAGCGTATATGTAGGAATGAAAACTGGCCATCAAAATTCCTTATCACATTCCTAAAATACATGTTCACATCTTCTTAAACAATAAAATGTCTCCTGATACTAAAATAACTGCACAAGACATGACAGTTGAGCATCCTCTTGCAGGATTTCAGTTTCTCTAAGCCAAATGCTCATGTACTATAAGGTGTTTTTTGTGTATTTTAGGCCCTGTTTGCCCTCAGATGACCAGATAATATGTTACAGCTCCTGACAACCAGCAATTGGACATCAACACATCAATCATCTATACTACAGTCAGCATTTTGGAGGGACAATTCATAACTTTTTATCATTATCTTCATCTCAACTCACTTATGAAAAAGAAGGCAAGACCTACATAAATAAAAAAATGCACATTTATGAGATAATGAACAGTGCATTAGAAGGAGAATATCATATATCTACAGTAATGGTGTTTGTCAATTACTTAATCAGTCGTATTCTACCTTATCCTGTCATCCCAACTTTTTATTATAAATAAACTCCACCTGGTGGAGAGGAAAGGAGGCTTGGTGTCACAGGGCAACAACACCTCCAGGAAGACCATACCCCCCTTCCCTATATATAGTTCTATTCTGTGCAGAAAACAGCTAGTAAAAGCACCACAAATGCAATCTAGAAACATAATCTTTGATTTCTTTTAATGTACGTGACAACAGATCAGTGTTCTCCCAGTACAGTCAATTTAACATAGCTGTAAGCATCTCCAGGGACTCAGGTGGAGTTTTTATCTGTAGTAGTAACAAGCATTCATCAGTCTTTGTTATCAAATTACTGCGCAGATGTAGAGATGATCCCAGGAATGACCTTACGACATTATCTGCTGCAACAACAGCATGCGTGATTTGAAACAATTCTGTAATATACAGAGTATCAATTTTGACCTCTGATCCTCACATAACCTCTAGAGTCCTTCTAGGAATTTATCTTAAAAACTACCTGTCATTTCTCACGTTGTTTACTCACATCATGCACATTCTTTGCACTGTTTGTTTTCTGATGTCAGGTTTTTATTTGTGTGTCTGGTAGAAAAAACAACAGGATACGGAACTTTTAAAGTAAACAGGTCACAATTTGGAAATTGCAAAATCAATTCATCTCATAACATTTTAAAAATCCTTGGAACAATGGACAATCTAATTGGATAAAAAAATTACATAACTTTTTAAAATTCTTATCTGCATGCACTCCGTAGCATCACTTAATTAATCTTTACAACATGTGTCTGATGTTGAGGGTTAGTGAAGGTGAGGGTAGTGGCAGGTTTAGGGGGAGAATAATAACCCTGGATCCACCCCTAGAGGGTGTACAGAGCATTTTAATAACAAGATGAATGCATGACCACAAGATGCCTGCCTGCTCGGTACAAACAGGAAGACTAGTGGTTATTCTTGGAATTGTTGTTGTTATATACATGTATATGTCTGCTATTTAATACACCATCACATGACACTGCTGATTATATTACAACTCAACCTGTGGTCAGAATCAATCACAACAGAACTCAGTAGATTTTGTGGCTATTTACCACATGCACATGAGAAGTAAAAAAATCACTACAAAAATGTTGGCATTGATGACTTCAGAGTGACTATTCAGTGTAAAATAAATATTTTCCAGATCATTGCTGAATAGAACAATCTTAATCTGTTAATTTGTTTGAATGAGATAAATTATTTATTAAATCCATTAATCATTAATCAACCACATGATGACACGCATGACACATTAATTAAATCCAAGGAAAATTCAGAATAATTTATTTTTTTAAAAAACACACACACAATATATTCTTTTAAATTTAAACCAGATTGTCTATAATTATAAATTGAATAATTCATGAAAACAAAATGAATAACAATAGTTTATGCAAACCAAGTGGTTCAATATAATCTCTAAGTACTATATAATAAAATATCTGAAAGTTCGTAAGATGCATGCCTGACTGTATTGATAATTACGCAGTGTTCTACCTGTTATGAGACCTAATGGCGTGGTCAGACAGGGACCATTTCAGACCACATGAGGCCTGAAATGCATCATCTTACTGGCTGATAGCTTGACTAGGAACCTTAGTGTTTGCAGACGTGTTTCCAGTTTACTTGGTCCAGTAAAACCCATATCAGTACCCCCCCCCCCCCCTTCTTAGTGGGCCATCTTGTTGATGGGACATCTGGTTCAGAAACAAGGCAGTTTAGGCTGTGTGTTGTCATGAGGTTAGAAAACATGGGAATATGGCTGATGCTATACATGTTGTGTAAAAATTGTCTTAGAGTGTAATGCAAAAAGTAGCAAACAAAACAGGGCAAAATACAAAACTTGAAGGAGAACAACCAGAAAAATTACTAAGAATAAATCCTGCTTTGCTGTGGTACCATACTTGCCAGTTTATTCTTACATGTACCCAATTTTTGTCCAATTCCTGGGAAACCTAGCTTGAACCTTGTGGCTTGGAGCTTTCTTGCACAATACCCAGTTATACTTTTGAAAAAAAAACTTCTCATTTGCACACTAACAAATGCTTAATTTCCTGTATTATACAGTGGCTTATCCAAGTTATTAACATGTTACTTAAGAGAAGCCATAAAAATTTATGCTAAAATATATAAGGAGTTCTTCAGAGAGCAGTTTCAGTAAAATTTCAGGTGTTTCAACAACTCAGGTGACAGTCACCTGCTCTCATCTGTATGTCATCTGTATATGTCACATGGCAGCATTAAATGCTGCCTTATTTCATGTAATGAGGATAAGTTTGGTACATGTAACTATTGCCACATATTTTATCCACTGCTTTTCTAATTACTCATTTATAGTGAAAGAATGCTTAAGACTACAAATTTCAACAGTATATTATGTAATCTTAAAATATATATTTCAGTTATATTCTACTGTTTAAACATAGCTGTTAGTGTCTTTGGCTGCCTGAGACTTTCCTAATACCTGACCACATCACCTCAAGGACTAAACACTTGTTACAGTTGTCAGATCACTTGACACCATGTTCCTTATGTCCAACATTGTCCGCCTCCTGGCCTAGGGAAATAGGTAATCAGAGGAGACTGATAGAGGGTTTTATGCATATCTCAGCAGAATATTATTTTTTAAAATATATTTGTAGATGGCTCAGGGTAATTCCTTTGGCTTCTTTCTTTTCTTTCTTTTTCTTTCTTTCTTTCTTTTTTTTTTGGGGGGGGGGGAGGAGCACAACCCATCCCCCTGGATTCACTAGCAACTCCACAAAGAAACAAACTCATGCTGAATCTATCTGCCTGCCATATTAATATTAGGCTTCAGTCCAGAAAAACAATTCTTCTTATACAGTGCCAAACATACTGTGTTGTAAAGGCCACCCTGCTATTGTTGTGCTGAGAGATCAAAGATCCACTACTTGACATTTATATGGTCCAATTACATACAACCTAATTTTATCCCTTTACAATTAACACCTTTGACATCAACACCAACATTATTCCTGGAAAATCATGTTAGTCTAATGAACTGGATATAAACACCTTCTGTTTGTATGCTGTTTTGGCTGTGAACCTTAATGAATGTTATGTAGCTGCTGCAGGTTTATTTTCCTACGGCATGTTTTGACAACTATTGCCTTGGCTGCTGGTCAAGTTGATACATAGTACAAGTCATGTGAGGTGCTACTGTTCTGCCTGTAGAGTAGCCAAACCCATGCTGGTGGCAAGGAAAGCTGACAATTTTATTAATAATTACAATCTCATTACCTCCACACAGGACAGGTGTACCAGAATAGATGTCCTCCACTGATACTATCAGGACCAAAGATGCCAGGCGGTTTGGGGTGGCAATCAATCAAATCATTTTTAGCCATACTTTTAATACTGTCCAATTTATAATGTGATTTAATCAAATGTGGTTTTATTCTAAATATTTGTATTTACAACTGACCCTGAGGTCTCTGTACCTTGTACTGGTACAATGTACATACAATCTTTCTATATTTTATCATGTGTTATTTCATCTCTATGATAAATCAAACAAGATTAGAGTATCAATAGTTTACTTGGAAACAATTGGTTTTATGTATATTCAATTTCTAAAAAGTCCATATCTGATGATAAATCTCATATTTGTCATTGTATACACTAATTTCATCAATAAAAGGGCAAGCACTCTTGCTTGTGATCAAAATGGAGAGAATCGAGTTGAAATGTAAAATTTGTAGTAAGGGAAACACAAGTGACATGCAAATAGAACATAAAATCAAGAAGAATCTGACAAAAAATACAATCATTTGTCATCAGAACATATTGCATGTCATAGATAGCTCAGCTTTTGAAAAAAGTCACTGAATAAGCCTTGTGCTTATAATAAAATAATAATGAATGAAAGTGGTAACCTGTACAATGTAAAAATTAAATGAAACAACAGTTTTTGCTGGGATGATAGACAGCATGACATTACACGTACATTGTTCCATTGTTCTTTTACTGGGAAAATGATAATTTTATGACTCTAGAGTTATCTGTGATAAAATTTCACATGTCACACGTGTCTCAAAAGTTTATTGTCAGGGTATGTTCCTCTTTCAACTTTTTTCATTTTAAATTTAAAAAAAATCTTTGACAACAACATCCTTTAATATTTAAAAAATGAGAGGCGTTCTGTAACCACAATCAAGTAAAGGAACATGTAATGAAGTCGGAAATCTGATCTCTTCCTGTGTTGTTTGGCATACAGTATCTTTTGCAATATTTTTCTCAGGTGATTGATTTGTTTGGCTGCCAATGGTGTTATCATTCTTCTGACCTTTGATCAATCTATGTTTCCTCTTTTCTCAGAAACCTCATATGTACGCAGATATTACATCAATTAAATTTACAGTAAAAACACCACCATTTCCCTTGCTGAGTTTATTGGCCATTTAAACATCTATTTATAACTAACAGGCAATATCACCATCCAAATAAATACAATAATCCATCATAACAACTTGTACTTTTACTCAGCCATGTTAAAGGAAATAACTGCATGGCACAATACAACAAAGTAAAGCACTCTGAACTGAAAAATAATCAACCCTGTAGTAGAGCATGGACATTAACCGTTCCAAGAAATGTTTGCATGTAATATAATGCAAGGTTTCAGAGAGAAGACTTTCAAGAAAATGGGATATTACAAAGATTTCATCAGGTTTTTATAAACCTTTCCTCGGATAATTTAAGCCAAAGCTTAAATAAAAATGAATTTCTGACTTTTTATATAAAAATAATTATACTCTCTCTCAGAGTTGCCACTTGATTGCAACAGAATCAATGCCTACACGGCTTCCACAGATTTGAAAATTCTGAAAATTTTACAAGAAATTTCCTACAAAGTTTGTTCAATTTTAAGCCTTAATTCATATTGGCTGATAAAAACTGCAGTTCAGTTTCCCAGAGGCAGTCATAAACTTAAAATCAGACTTTCTTAATGCTCTGTGAGTAAAGATAATTTGCATCACTACAACTCCCCAGTTTATCCACTAAGGTTAATTATAAACAAAGATGATAAAAAATATCATTCCACCCCTTGTCAATACTAAGATCTACAGTGCAGTAACCTTAATCACAAAACAACAACAACATCAAATGATAATAAATAAATAAATAAATAAATAAATAAATAAATAATCACATTTCTCTCAGTAAATAGTCAGGAAACAATCATCAGCCCCCGTTCCCCCTCCTCCTCCAAAGTGGTGGAGAAATGTGCCATGAATTCACCAGAAAAATATGTCTGTGAGTACATATCTAGTGAAATACCAGTCTGTGGCCCTGGTGGAAGGTATGTGTATATACAGGTATGTACATACATATGTACACACATAAGCCTTCGAACATGCATATGAACATACATATACATTGTACAGGCCCGTAGCCAGCAATTTCAAAAGGGGGGTTCTTTTTCTGAAGAAGTGGACCTTTTCCCATAAAAACTTCATGTACCTTGATCAAATTTTACCCAGAGTGGACCTTTTCCCAGCAAAAGGGGCGGTTCTTTCGAACCCCCCAAACCCCCCCTGGCTACGGGCCTGTTGTATATACATATATGAATGTACACATACATGTACATATATGAATGAATGTATGTAAATGTGAATGTACATGAACATATGTATATACTATAATTCCTAGTGGTCTTCAAGGAATAAAGTAGCAAATGCTCATGTCCTGTGGTATTCAACCACCTGTCCCTAACATATCCTAAATATCCTGGTCTTTTTACCCTGTGGCCAGCCACACATTCCTATATATGGTGACACAGGATGACCTGACCACTGGGGGGGAAACCTTGAACTTCACGAGGCTGGCCAATGGGGCAGTTGGTTGTTCAAATACAAACTGGACAGGTTTTGATACTTTGCACAACAAGAGCAGGCAGCTAATGTGTATATATTTATTATTTATTAAGAAAGTATCATGAACTAAAATGTACAGAATTCAAAAATGCTCTGATTTCAGGCAATTAAACCCATCACCAAATACTATAGTACAGAAAACCACTGCCTGCATTTTTTATTCCCTCATGTTCCACCTAAACATCCCCAGCATTACATGGATCAGATAGCGTGTTGTGGGCTTGTGTTTCTCCCATCTAATATGTCCAATTATCTACAAGTAACAACTTAAAGAGTATGTTATTTGATGCACTTGATGGTCGTTCCCCTCTTAGGAGCCTCATCATCGGTTTTCTATTGGCACTGATGATGTCACTCTCCATTATCTTGTTGACTCAAACTATGCCAACTATTCTGACTATTTGTTCATCTTTTTAATGTATCTAGGGCTGACCCAGTTAAGGGAAAAGGAAAGTGTCGATATCCTGGGTGGTTTTGATGAACATTTTCATGGTTGGTTGACTACAGCATTTTTACTTCAAAGTATTGACAAAAGTACACAAAGGTGTACAATTGTTCCCAACCAAATGAGTGTAAAACAATCTGACCTATTCAAAGTGGAAAAGGAAAGAGGAAAAATCCTGAATACATATAACTTAACAATACATTCAACAGTCCTAAAAGGTACATTTTAAATATCAAACAGTAGCTCTGGCATCTTATTATATATCAAGGAAAGTGGTTCACAGACTACATGTTATCCATGTGGCTGAGTCAAAAGGAAAGAGAATTCATCCTGGCAAGATTCAAGACATTTTTCTTTAAGAAACTAGTCTATATGCAACTGAGGTAATATGATTTAACTGTTGAAATTAATTTTCCTCTACATAACAGAATGAAATCTGGCTCACGTAAGGTGAAAAAAAAAGTGAAACCATTCTAAATAATTACCTGCAAATAAATCAATCAATCAATAAATAAATAAATAAATAAATATTCATTCTTTATAAGTTGAAATTGTCATTTTTTTTCCCATATTTGAAGCCACCTGGTCCTTTCTTAGCATCAGTTAATTAATTCACTTGAGCCTTTCTTGTCACTATGTACTAGTATACATTCATACATACATACATACACGTGTGTGTGTGTGTGTGTGTGTGTGTGTGTGTGTGTGTGTGTGTGTGTGGCATATTTACAGAGGCACAAACCAAACTGTGGAATAATTTGATCATTCATGCACTATTTTTTATCTCCTGTCTCAATGCAGCTTCAGCCTCTACATACATTAACTACTCAGCAGAATTTGGTAATTTATGATGGTCTTTCATTTGACCATGCAGTGATTTGACAGAGGCTAAGGAACCAAATCCTCCACCTCACGCACTCCACAAATAAGGTCACCTGACCAGGCTTGTACGCTGCCTGGCTACATTTTGCTTTTCTTAAAAATTTAAAATGTTTAAAAAGACAAATACACTATACAAAAATGACACAGTACAGTATTTCATGCTTTTCTTTCAAAGTATTGAAAGATGTAGTAGATTGATATATATCAATACATCATTATCAGTACACCTCTTCAGGCTATGACAGGTGTCAATAAAACAACCTTTATGGGCCATTCACATAAAAACTCCAATTTCAGTGCTTTTTCTGTGATATAAGGCGAGATGGTAGGAGAAAATGGCTTTTATTAACAACATAAGCTGGAACAATATAATTGTACAGCTAATTCTTAAATCCAGTTTTTATAAAACAAAATAATTTACTACATGTATAAAATTTAAATCAAGATTTTTTTAATAGCTTTTTTTATCTCCC
>NW_019775410.1:38036-64378 GCF_001039355.2 Lingula anatina | reverse complement strand
TTTTTTAAAAAAAAAAAAATTTTCTACATTTTAAAAAATTTAAAAAAAAATTTTTTTAAAAGTTTTTTTTTCCCCCCCCCCCCCCCCCCCCAAAAAAAAAAAAAAGGAAATCATGAATGAAATATAAATATAGTTGTAGTCTTTTGGAATTGGAATGTGACAGTGCATTTTATATAATATCCTATAAGTGTATGTTTTCTACTGCAACTCTGGCATT
This sequence comes from Lingula anatina, assembly GCF_001039355.2. The sequence continues at coordinate 64,161 of NW_019775410.1, read as the reverse complement.
TATTGTCAATTGAAATCTGTTACTGTTCTTGGACCTGTCTTTTCTTGATGAAATCTCAGATCTGAAGTCATTCTTAAGAGCCACAAAATAACTTCAAAACCTCTCCAACCTCTTCAGAGAATGAATCATGCCTGAGGGTAAAGAGACCAGATAACATCAAAAATAGTACACTGTTGTTTAATCTCAAAAACCACAAGAAACATGACATAATTTTCTGCTTGACACATTTTAATAGTTCAGCCTCCCCACAGTAGAGTAGCAGTGCTGGTGCAGAGGTGGGGGGAGATCTGGATTACCATCATTTATGATTGCTGATCATGACTGGTATGTACGGCACACGTCGCATCATGTTACGACAGGCCACATGAAAAGCCCTGACGCCAGGGTATCTGACCAAATAAACCCATTTGACATACCTGTGGTCTGGGAGAAGATGGAGAGGTGACAGTAAAGGTTGTAGTGAACAAACAAATTGAACTGATTCATTCACTCTGATGGGAACCATCTAGGTAAACAAATTCTGGACAATGTTTTTCCACATATTTGTGGTGCTAATGATTTGGTGCTAAACAATAAGTTACATGTAGATATGTTAAATATTTTCATTAACAAACTAGGTTCAGATGAGTATGTTCAAATTAATCAAACCTGTAGCAACCTACAATTTGAAAGATTGTCACAGTAGTCAAATAAAAAACATATAATAATAATAAAATGTAATAATTATATTATTGGAATGTTCTTATTTTCCAATAAATAATAATTTTGGTAAATTCTTATTCCAAAATTGGCTTGAGTGTAGGTGACTTTAGACTTGCTTAACTAAAGCATATAACTTTTTACATAGTTTCAGTATCATATTTTATTTACAGACAAGTATACATTGTCCTGCATTGTCAGTACTGTACTGACTATATACCTGACCTGCTATCTAACTGATATTAGAATACCAAATAAACTCAAACATATTTCCCATATCAAGTGGAATTCCTGCTTGTTTTTGATTTATCAAGTAATTGTTTTCTTGATTAACAGATTGACTTCTTGGATACCTTGCAAATAATATCACAACAACAAAAGATTGGGAAGACTTAAAGGTTGTTTGAATAAACCCATTGACAAATTAAGCATATTTACTGATGTTACCAACAATTCCAAACAAGCAACTCAATCAACCAACCAGGCTCCTTGATCTTCCTTTTTAATTGGCCTATCATTAATCACTTAACATCCTCCTATCCTCTGATTGGCCTATCACTAAACATTTAACATTCTCCTCCCCTCTGGCTATCAATCACAGCATACAGCATAATACACGTGTGTAGTGTAAAAAACGTCTATATGCACACCAGCCTGAGGCAAATCGCTGCTAAATTGTCTTCACCTAAGATAACAGATTTGGTGCAAGCAGACATTTTTGTGGGGGCAGCACTGCTTAGAAAACAAAAGCACTGGCTTAAAAGTGGGTGGCTTGTTTCTGCATTTTCCCCAAATATTAAGATGGTTTCTTCGTGATTACCTTTAACGTGTCCATCAACTGTACATATTGCTCAGTTTTCAGCTCATTACTGCTTTAATTATCAAAAACTTTGAAACTCTGAAAATACATTTTTTAAATAGTTATACAGAAAGAAGTGCAATATTCTCTACTTCTACCAATGTACATGTGGACATGTGGACATACATGTGGCAAGAAGAGGCTGATATCAAAAGAAATAAATTAATTATTATCATTAAGAAGTAACAAAATAAAACATGTTTTGTGACTGATTTGTAGCAGAATATGATTTTAATGTGCCATGCTTAAAACAATGTCGCTTCATCAGTTATAATAAAATTAGTTTTCATAACCCATATGGAGGCTCAGGACAATTTGAGATGGTCACCAAGTTGATTCGTCGATAAAAATATCTAGAAAAAACTATAACAATGCTTTGAATTTTTTTTACTGCTTGAATACAGAAGAAATTGGCATAAAGAATACTAGCCAAATATAAGAATGTGCTATTTTTATAGTGTTTTGCACAAAGAATGCCTTAGAATTTGATCTTATGTAGATTTCGAGGGTTCAAATTTTAACCTCATTCTTTTTAATCGAGGTCAGTGCGTGTGTTCTAATAAAATGATCTCATGAACGGTCACACCGCATGACTTCTGACTGGACAAATTAAGGAAAGATAACTTTATTTGAATAGTCTCTTAACAAACACTGGATCCCTTGCACGAACTGGATATACATACAAAAATGTCAGCAGAATCTTACAAACACAGACCAGAATAAGGTTATCTTATCTGCACGTAAGAAGTAGTAAATATTTTGTACCCGTGGTGGTAATGGTCTTAATTGTACAATCTGAGACTACTGAGGGCATGTCAATAGTCACAGTACATAGGTAAGCATAGTCAACGATAGCTGTCACCTTTATAGGAAGATAACATGTTCCGGAAAAATACATTTGGTTGAGTAATGAATTATTCAGTTGGGATAAAAAAATCTGACAAGTCCACATTTTATAGATCTTCATTCAGGTCACAATGGTAAAAAGACACATATATTTTAAGGCTGCTATTTCTACACTCTATACTGACAATGTGAAGTATGGCATGAAGTTTTAACTTGAATAGTTTATACATTTAAAACAGGCAATGCAACGTGTTGTATTATTTTTTAATAAGAGTAAGTTAATTTCCATCAATTGCCTGATATGAGACAACAGCCTGTGATTAACATTTTATTCATCCAATATGTAATACAAAAAATTCATGAAATGACATTTTCCCTCAAAATGCAACATAATTGTTCTAAATATTTTACAAGATTCACCTGATTTCTCTGCTAGATTTTCTGTATGTTCACTTTCTTTCAAACTCTGCCAATCTCCCCTCTTATCCCTCTCCTAAAGTCTGTGCTTTTATTGAAACCTTCCATATTTTTATTTACAACTACCTCAGATTTCTGACCTGATGTGCTTCTAACCTAATATCATCATCATCATAAATCATCACCATCATCATCAACATCACCATCATCATCAACATCACCATCATCATCATCAACATCACCATCATCATCATCATCAACATCACCGTCATCATCTCACTCGCCTTCCTCATCATCAACATACTATCATTAAAGGACTAGTCTCGCTATTTTCAAATCATTATTATTATTTTCTTTTCTACCTACAGACTACATCTCTGCATTATTTTCTGCCTTTTGCAACTACAGAACAACAACACCATCACATCATATTATCCCTCTCTCTCTCTTCATCTATTACAATACCAGTAGTGGTTCTATAGACATGTACTGACAGATACACAACACTAAATTCTAGAAATGTTCACAAGATCAGAAGATGGAGCCCTGACCTCAATAAATCATGAATAATAATAATCTAATTAAAGAACCACCACCAGTGAACAGTGCTGCCACTGCTTGTGCTCCGTTAATTTGATTGGCAGACCACTGAAACCAAGATTAATGTCCACATAATTGACCGCAGTGCTACTACCGTCCCTGAGCCATCCCGCCAAAATTACCAATACAGACATTACACTGTGTTCACTGTATGCTAATAGAGATGAAGATATATGCACATTGTGGATGTGGTTATTTAGCAAAGTTATGCATCATTAGGCAGAGCAAGGAATGATCACTACCCACGGCTGTCCACTCTCTGGCATGTGAATCCACTTAGACATCTTTGCACCTATATGATACTTCAGGTGCTTTCACTGGGAACCACTAGAAATAGTTCTGTGTCTAATATCTTCAGTTCATTGTAGGCATCACTGAGTCAACAGCTCAGCATTAAGCCACCTGAGTTAATAAAGTAAAGTTAAGATGTGCTACTACTTATACAGAAGGTCCTATTGGAGAGTAATGACCACAGTTGACAAATCTTTGTAAATAATACTTGATTCATATCTCGTTGAAAATGTGCAAGTCTGGCAAGTTAAAAATCAAGAAACATTGAGTATAATAACTTTGTTTCAAGAAGGATGAGGATTGAAAATTGACATTCATAAGTCAATGGGACCCTCTAGTTACCCACTGGTTGATGTCATTTACAGCTGATGATTGCAAAATAGAAAGTCTCATCAATGGTAAGAGCCCAATACTCAGTAAAATATACTGAGACGGAATTGAGAGGATTATGGCAAATATATGAAATGGACTATTTGTTAACTTACGGCAGCAAAAAATGGTGTTTTTAGTATGATGATAAAAGGTTTCATCAACCTGAATTGCAAAGGATCCATTACCAGCTATAAAGAGGAGATACAGAATATAAAATAAACATTTTTAAATAAGCACAAATGTGGTCACATTATATATGATTATTACCCGTTTTACCACTGTCAATTGCATAAGAGGCACTGTAAAAAGCACCACATAAGGATATTCAGTTCATGTGGTTTTACATCATGGTCATCATAAAATTGTTATACTGAGTTTAAGTCAATGTTTTCTCAATAACAGGACAATAAAGCAGGTAAAATGTCCCCAGTTTCCATAGTCCTGTTGTCCTGTGGCTGAAATATTCAACACACAACAAAGGCATATCTCATTTGCATCTGTTGGTTTAATTAAATGGAGGAAAAATTTACCACATGATGGAGATATTTTATACAGCAGTTCTATTTAATCAAAATTTTATTTTCAAATCTCAACAACAAGTAAGGTACGTTGTGTAACATCAGGTGCACATTCATAATCTTCACAACTTGAAAGAGGAGGGATGGGGGAGGGGTACAAAGCAATATGTTCCTCATAGAGTGCTTTTCTTTTTATTCTTTTTATGATCATGGTGCTTTCAAATAACGACACAAAAGTAGTAAATAAATGAAAAAACAGTAAATAAATGTCTTTGTTCAAATGTAGCCCCAAATGTGTAAGCCTGATAGAATGGACCATATGGGAGAGTTACAGAGGGGTAATTTCATTCCAGAAAGTGTGAGCAACCATACCATGGATCCCCCCCCCCCCCCCCCCTTTAACTCTGCATGTATAGCTATCCTGTCACAGGTTAAAAGTCAACAAACAGATTTAGATCCATATATCACAAGCCTTTTACATAATTTACACATATTAATTATCACATATTAATTTGCCTCACAGGTGTGAAAATATTGCATCCAACTTCCAATGGTACATGGACACATGACAAAACCTTCTCTGCATGGGGCTATAAATTATAATCCTAATCATGTTTACCACTACTGAAGGAAATTAAATTCCAAGTTTCCTTGTTTTCGTCCCTGCAATGATGTCTACAATTACTTGTGGGTGTATTAATTAGGATTTGATATCAACACACCCTCTCCTGTATGATATGTCTATTATCAGATCCAAAAAATATTTTCTAACAGTATTCCAAGTTATATTTGTTGATCCATCCATTCTTGACTAGCTTCCAAAAGAAAAAAAATCAAATGCCTCTCAATGTAAACTTGAACAATTCAGACCCTCTTCTGGAAGACCCAGAAGCCATGAAAAAAGATTCAGTGAAAAGCAACAATTGTCATGGTAATGTAAGACAGTAAATGATGCGGAAATTGATTCTCTAATTTATTTGATGCTCGTACATCCTTGGCTACATAGAGTGTCTATCCCTTTATGTCCATGCATCATTACTCACAACCATTCATGAAGATGACCATCTCTGTATATTGACCAGTTACCTTGGACCCATCTTACCCTAAAGATGACCATACATCTCTGTATATTGACCAGTTACCTTGGACCTATCTTACCCTGAAGATGACCATACATCTCTGTATATTGACCAGTTACCTTGGACCCATCTTACCCTGAAGATGACCATACATCTCTGTATATTGACCAGGTAACATCTTGGACCTATCTTACCCTGAAGATGACCATACATCACTGTATATTGACCAGTTACCACGGACCCATCTTACCCTGATGATGACCATGCATCTCTGTATATTGACCAGTTACCTTGGACCCATCTTACTCTGAAGATGACCATGCATCTCTGTATATTGCCCAGTTACCTTGGACCCATCTTACTCTGATGATGACCATGCATCTCTGTATATTGACCAGTTAACATCTTGGACCTATCTTACCCTGAAGATGACCATACATCACTGTATATTGACCAGTTACCACGGGCCCATCTTACCCTGATGATGACCATGCATCTCTGTATATTGACCAGTTACCTTGGACCCATCTTACTCTGATGATGACCATACATCTCCATTTGCCCCATTCACCATGTGGTGCCAAAAACAGCTCTACTTAGTGCCCCCCTTCCCCTCACCCCTTCTCTTCCCCTGGCCCATCTGCCCCACCAATTACCTATAGAAACCCTTGTTCCGGTTTAAAGAAGGGCTATATTTTACCCTCTGCAACAGCAATGAAATTTTTTAATCAAAGTTGTCTTCAACAAAACTATTCATTTATTTATTTCAAAGTTTTCAATTGCCTCTGACTTATGTAAGCAATGCAGGTAACAAATGACAACAGATATTTCAAACCAGCATACAAGGCAAATAAAAAGAGATCAAAATCTATCATTTAAAGGCAACTGTTATCTAATGAACAATTCAAAGATTATGTTACATATGGAACTTGGAACAGAACCAACTTGTGCTTTGATCTAAGCCACTAGGGAGAAGAAGCTGAAGGAGATAATCATTTTCAAAATAGGTAGCAGCAAACTATTAGAAACCATCTAAGCTTTCATTCAAATCATCAAAGGTAAGCTGAAAAGTGATCATCATTTATCCACAAATTCAGAAAATTAGAGGTCTAGTTGCCTGTCATGCCTTTCAATGAATTCTCCATCAATTGTACAGTACTGNCCTTGGGCCCATCTTACCCTGAAGATGACCATATATCTCTGTATATTGACCAGTTACCTTGGACCCATCTTACCCCCAGGATGGCCATTCACCTCTATTTGGCCCATACACCATGCATGTGGTGCCAAAAACAGCTCTATACTTAGTGACCCCCCCTCTTCCTCCGGCCTATCTGCCCCACCAATTAACTTTGTTCTGGTTTAAAGAAGGGCTATATATCTTACCCTCTGCAACAGTAATGAAAGTTTTTAAATCAAAGTTGTCTCCAACAAAACAATTCATTTATTTATTTCAATTGCCTCTGACTTATGTAAGCAATGCAGGTAACAAATGACAACAGATATTTCAAACCAGCATAAAAGGCAAATAAAAAGAGATCAAAATCTATCATTTAAAGGCAACTGTTATCTGATGAACAATTCAAAGATTATGTTACATATGGAACTTGGAATGGAACCAACTTGTGCTTTGATCTAAGCCACTAGGGAGAAGAAGCTGAAGGAGATAATCATTTTCAAAATAGGTAGCAGCAAACTATTAGAAACCATCTAAGCTTTCATTCAAATCATCAAAGGTAAGCTGAAAAGTGATCATCATTTATCCACAAATTCAGAAAATTAGAGGTCTAGTTGCCTGTCATGCCTTTCAATGAATTCTCCATCAATTGTACAGTGGCAAGGAGAGGGAGGGGTGTTATTGTACAGTGACAGGGAGAGGGAGGGGTGTTATTGTACAGTGGCAGGGAGAGGGAGGGGTGTTATTGTACAGTGACAGGGAGAGGGAGGAGTGTTATTGTACAATGACAGGGAGAGGGAGGAGTGTTATTGTACAGTGGCAGGGAGAGGGAGGGGTGTTATTGTACAGTGGCAGGGAGAGGGAGGGGTGTTATTATACAGTGGCAGGGAGAGGGAGGAGTGTTATTGTACAGTGGCAGGGAGAGGAAGGCTAACTGTTTGTCACCAGAGAGGTCAGCCCAGGCCACTATCTGAGCACACAGGGCCAACAGGAACCATATACCTTATACTAGAATGCTATTTTGTAAACAAATAAGATAATAAATGTGCTGAAACTAGATAACTCTGTATCACCTGTATGCTTAAACCACTTTATCCATGGTTCATTATAAATATCACTGAGGAAATGATTGAATATGGTCAACAGAGAAACTGATGGATATATATCTATAAACAAACTGAAATGCATAGATGGGTTTTAAATTAGTGATGTGATGGTGTTAGTGATGATGCGTTGAAAAGACTTATGTCTTTACTACTAATCTATGAATCGACACATGACAATATGACTGGGTTCCCATACAGGATCTTACAGGATCGTTCCATCTTCAAGGGGTTTCTCGCCAAATTGCTTTCAGCATTAGGGGCTTAGATGTCTGGTACACCTACTGAAGCTGCTAAACGATAATTAATTACCCCCTTGCAGCTTCAGTAGGCGTGACAGACATCTAAGCTGCTTAAGTTGATTGCAATTTAGCTAGAATCCCCTTGGAGATAGATCGATCCACAGCAAATACGATAGGGTCTGGGAATGGTCCCTAGGGTACCATGTTGTTGACAGAGCACCTGCAGCAGTGATCTGTCCCCCGAGATGGCCAGGTCTCCGCTCTTATTCTGCGGCAACTCTGGTTGACTATCTCTGTAGAGAGGTGAACCACAAAAACAACAAAACAAACTGTTTTCAGTGTGATAACCTGCCTTGATGGGTTGACGTAAATATCAACAGCAGTGGGCAGGAGACCTGGTCGTCAATTTGGAGGTCATAGGGGCGTGTTCAAAACAAACCATTACAAGATGTGGTGACGGGATCACGATCTATCACAGAGGGTGGTTGTCTGCTATTATTTATCATTCATTAAATATATAAATTTTTCCAAAAACAATAATTTGTTACTTAGAGCTAAAAGAAATGATTCAAAATTTTCAAAAGTTGATATACAAGAAATGAAAGAAAATGTGCTAGACCTGAACATTGCAGGATATTATTTTTCCTCAGTATTTCAACAATTTTCCTTAATCACCAGTAAATACAACATCCAAAGCCAATGACAAAATTACCATCAGAATTTTAGTTCTAATCTTAAAATAATTAACTCACTCTTGTAAAGATAGAGGCTGGTGAATTTCACTTGGTATCAGTAAAAATTGGATACTTGAACTCTAAAACAACTTTATATTTTCTCACCAGATATACCTTGTTTATAAGGAAAACCTGATATACTTTCAAAGACAATTTATTTTATTCCTATATATTAATTATAAGGTCTAACATGCATTATTTGTATTTAATGAGTAAAAATAAGCCAAGCAAAAAAAATGAACAAACAAATTCAACAAAGCAACTCTCATCAAATGGGAGCACTCTTCTAAGCTTGTTTATTTTTTGGCTGACATACACCTCAGATGGGGTGTTTTGGATGAAGTAGGTGACAATAACCTTGTATTGTCAGCAGCGGTTTGTCCTGGGTCTGTACAGGCCCCTGGGCAATGTGTGTTTGACCGTCCATTTCAGGCACGGCGTGACAACCACAAGTTTCACGTGTGGTTAAAATATTGTGGCCACTTTGATATTTCGCTTTCTGGCTGTGTTTATGAGTGTGAATCTTTATTCTGCTTAAGCAACCCATTTTTGTTTGATTCAATTTGTTGATATAAAAGTTTTATCATCTGATGCTTGACTTCCCTACTGGCAGTTATAGATATTTATGAAAATAAAATACATGAAACTGATTTGACAATGTTTATTTCTTTCCCTCTTTTATTTTATTGAAGCTGCCTGTCATTAATTATGATACCATAAAAACTCAATTAACATACCTGAATAAAAACTCAAATAAAAATAAAAATAAATAAAAATAAAAACATAAAAACTCAATTAACATACCTGAATCTTCAGCTTGTGCTTGATCTAATTTGGATGATTGTATTTAAATTCATTTCTATTATGCAATTTATTCCAATGCAAGAGATTTAAAGACTTTCAAATATTTTTACGATATCCTTGATGATGTGCTTCAAATAGAGTACATATTTACAGTTCATAAACTGATATTATCATAGTTACCTTTAACTTAGTTGGACATGTGATTGGTAATTCAAACTCTTTTCATTGCATTTTGTGACAAAATTTGAAACTTATATGATAAAGGTTATGAAGAGCATCTTAAGTTTGTAATAATATTAGGTGGTCTGAGTAGAATGATTATTTTGACAAAATAAAAGAGAAATATAAGGATTCAGTGTCATTTATTTTCTTGGTGATTTTATTTTAAAAATACATTCTCAAAATTCTGGTTGCTCCATAATAACTTTTGTTTTCAGCGCCTCAATGAAATTAAAACAAACTTTCACCAAATCAAAATGAATTATTGTATATAATTAGCAAAGAGAAGACATTGCCCATTTTCTTTAGGCCAAATTCCGTTATGATTCTCTGCAGCTACATAAACACATAAATGACTTTTAAGACTTGAGTACTGATGTTCCTTGTCCAAGGCTGAAGACTACCAAGATGAAATAAATCTAGTTAAAAAAAACGTTTTTACCATCTTACCAGACAATTTGAATTTAATCTTTAACCTGATCATCTTTTCATCTCAGTAAACTGCTGCATTTCATTTAGTGTCACTTGTATACACGTAAAACATGTCAAATATATGTAGATATGACAGAGTTATGTAACAATTTGACAAATGCCACTACAAAGCAAGGGCATACAGGTGGAGTGAACACTGATATCTGTCTTCTCTTCATACTTGAATATTTATTTCAAACACAGAACCTAAGCATGCGAGACCTGTTTAACCTTCTACAACTATTTATCTTTTCATAACCATAAATCTTAAGCACTTGTATGCAATTAATTTGATCAAATATGGTATTTATCACTTAAAGGATTGTAAATTTGTTAATTAAGATCACTTAACATCCTTAATACACATTTTTTGTGCAGAACTTAGAAATGCATGCATGCTTTTCTAGTTTTGGTGCTAAACAACTTGATCTAAATAAATACTACTTCACGGCATAAATTATCCAAATAAACAAATAACCATGCCTGGTACACAATACTGAGACCTGGGCTCCTGTGAGGAAGGTGATAACAAAGAACCCTGAACTTGACATCCAGGCATGGAGCTCACTCTTGATACCATTTTTCAAAAAGGTGATATCACTCTGATCTTTCCTAATTACTTTTATCATGCCACAACATATGTCTTTTAAAAAATGAAGAGATTTTTTAAAACCTTGCTCATTGGTTTAGGAAAATGTGGAATTCTGTCAAGTGTAGATATTCTGCAGCCCTTAGCTCTCTAAAGTAATACTTGCTGGGTAAAGCATTACAAACCGTCTCATCAAAACAAAACACAAGAATCCAATTTTTCTTTTAATTTTTGCAGTTAGATCTTGCTGAAGTTACACATTTGGTTTGTTATCTTTCTTATCATCCCTTTGAGAAACTACATTTTTTGTGTAAGATCTTGTGTAGGTCCTGTTTAAGTCCTGCTATACCAAAAAATAAAAAGAAACTGATCTTGGTCTTGAACAAAACATTTTTCCAAAAGAACCAGGATGGAGCAGATTGGTTACCATGGAGACCACATCACACCAAGCTTGACTTCATATCAAGTCAAACAAGGGCAGACAATTATGTAACACACAAAAATATGAACAGCTTATCAAAGCTGAAAAAATTATATATATAGATTTGAAAGAAGTTCACTATTTTCTCCAAGAATATATTTCCATTGTTCCTGTTTTTCAAATAACTATATATATATTTATTCAAGTATATAAGAATTTATTAAAAGCAGCAACATGTATAATTATATTAATTTGTTCACATCTCATACATGGGTTTTCTGTCTCTTGTCAGTAGAGGAATTCATGAGACAATGACCCCTGATGCACAGTTTTAATATTGACACTCATTTAGTGACAGGTACATTTATTTACATACAAAAAATACATTTAAAACATTTTAACTTTTAATATGACTTGTGTCAGGAAAGTGACCAGAAACCACTGGTCACGCTTAAGTGTCTGAATTTCTACATAACATAGTTTATGACAGCTCAAACACTATAAATAGGTCTCAGCTATGACACGTTGTGACATGTCATACAAGAGACACACTTAATGCACGACGAGGCTCAGCGGTTTCCCTATAATATACTCATCTGTCAGTGTCTTACTTTTTCCACATGTTTGCTTGTGGTTTTTCTGCCAAAACAATTAGTGGTTAATAGAACTGGTTGGTTCCCCTAGCCCCCTGTGAATCATGTGTTTTTTACCTGTTCTGGTTCTGGGGACAGCGTGAATTGAATACTGATGGGACACGGGGACTGGTTCACTCACCTACAGCCTGTTCAGACAAGAACTTTTTCAGACCAAAAATCAGACTTACTCACACCATATGATGACTTTAATGAATACCAGGTGTTCATGTATTTTAGATAATCTCAATGGGGGACCCTCTGATTTTTTGTTGCAGATGACACAAATAAGACCCAATTTTCGATCTAAAGAAGTTCATGTCTTAGCACACCTTAGAAGAATGCAGGCTTGTGACTATTATCATTCATCTTGCTCTTGCAGTCAACTTCACCTAGCTATCTCTCTCCATGCATGAATAACAAAGTGTAGGAGGCTTTCTGATGACACCAGAGACCAAAAAGGTAAAAAAAAGGATCATTCACAGGACAAAAATTTTAGAATGTGTCTAAACCGGCCTTATCCTGCCCCTGTTTACATCTGAGTCAAAAGGCCCCATTCAGAATAGGGGACTAACTAGTCCGAAGGTCAAATATGGCCAACACACTTGAATACTTCTCTGCAGGATATTTATTCAGTGTCTATCAGTGGATTACATGACTAGCTTTGTAGTAGGTCACCATATTTGACCCTTGGACTAGTTAGTCCCCTATTCTGAATGGGACCTATATGTTTCACTGGCATTCATCCTGAAAATAAAGACTATGAGGAGTAGAACTGCCTAAAATCACTCACAAGTTGATTGCTCCTCTCCATACATCGATACAATGAAGGCCCTAATTAATTTTACGGTGGGTGGGAAATAAATATAAATGATACATTATGTACTTCTACACTCTGAGAGACTGCCAACTTAATAAACCTGCTGCATGAGAGCCACTTCAACAGAACCATCCTACTGACACAGCCAATTAATTCACATAACAGCAGGAATTTAACTAGTGGAAAAAATTGTGTGGAGGGGAGTAAAAATCTCTGCTTTGTAATAAGGCCCTGTCCAGGTGTATTGAAAGAGACTTTATCACTGAAGTATACCAACGGATGTAAAAGGGCTGAGGATATGCTTTATACATGTACCCTCTCCTCTGCTACGTGGATACAGGAAACCACCTCAGATCAAACCAGTTCAGAGCTGTCTGAGCCATGGACTGTGTGAATCCCCCCATAGTGATATACCTAGCTATTTATATATACGTGTCTTGCATAGGGAGTCTATTTATTGTGCATACTATCAGAGAGGCCATGCAACTGCACTAAGAGACACTTGGTTAAAAAAAAAAGCACTGACTGGTATGAGTGCTAGTACACCAAAAACTCCAGTGTGAAGACAGTCATTACAGAGCTGCCTGCTCCAACTGTCAACTAGATGTGACATGAAGTTCTCATTTATTGATTGGAAAATAAGAAAAATACTTTACATCTTAACTTTTATTTATCAAGATATTCATGTGAGGGAGTAAAATAAAGCAATTCTCCAGGACTTCCATATAGTTCCCTTTTATTTGAATGGTTTAAACTAGTGTTCAGCTTCACACTTCAGTTGTTTTCCTCAAAGTCCTCAAAATATGTTTGGCCCCAGGTCAGCTTTCATACTAAGTATACATGTATCCACTGTCGCCTGACAAGAAGTCTGTGTCATAAATTTATGAAACCACTTTAAATGTGACCACAAAACCCTAACTGCTAGCAGGAGCCTGGCATGGACAAATACTGGAGAATTGTTTTTATGTTAGACTTTGTAAGAAGCAGACATCTCTGGCTATACTCATATCCCTCCCCCAAATGCCCCCTGGGTTTATGCTGGTAAACTTTTTATCTTGGCTTGAAAAAATATTAAAAAATCACTTTTTTCATGCTATTTTCTTGAGTGGGATTTTTGGAAATCGTGAAATTGTTTTTGGTCCATGCCTAAAAAACACCTTTTGGGGAGTACATTCTCTTATTTTCCCCTTTGTTGACAGCTTGAATAAAACATTTTTTCCACCATTTTGTGCACTTGTTCCCCCTCCTCTTCATCAAAATAAACTGCCATTGCTCCCATCAAATCATACTTAAACTGCCGATAGTGTATTAGCCACCCCATTGAACTAATTATCTTTGCATTTAGACTCTGAACAACAAGCAGAAAGTAAATTTAGACTCAACACAAGAGTTAATTTATACTTCACCGCAAAAATATTGGTCGACTGTTTTCTTGGAAAAAGAGACAAACAATTAATGATGCATAAACTAACAGAGACATGAAATTACTTAATTATCTCTTCGCTCTGCTTTAAAGAAAATATTACACTAACAGAAAGAATGAAAGCTATAGTAATGAACATTTTCCTTAGAAACTCAAACTAGATTTTTTCTTAGAAATGTAAGAGGCACACTGATATATTTATAATCAAAGGTTCCATGCAATTCAAACATTTCACAGGACGTAATAATACATTCCACAAACACAAATAATTAAAAATATTAGCAGAATGTTTGCCCCCAAAATACCTGTTCAGTTTACAGTTAAAAGGGCAAAAATCACAACTGTTTTTTACTGAAGTAAATAGTTCATGCTTCATTTAGAAGGCAGACGACATAAGGAGTTCATATTTGGATGACTTCTTCAGACTTATGGTAAGAAGGAATAGAAGTTTCTTGGTTTTTCCAATGTGAAACTTTCAATTTTGGCAAAGTAAATTAAAGTAGAAGAAAAAAGTAAACATCCATTTATTTTGTACTAAATGAAATTATTTCTGACAGTTGCAAAAATACTCTGATATACTTCCAATATTTCTATATTGAATAAAAAAGACTGGCCTATGCTGCCACCTATATCCCAATTCCAAACCAAGAAATGTAAAAAAAAAAATTAATAAATTGCACGTCCTGTCAGGATGATGTAATACAGAATTCACAGAAAAGAATGAGAAGCGGTCATCTTCTAAACCATTAAATGGGTCACCACAGTTGAGGGGTTTCTGCTTGGTCATCCAAGGAATATTGTTGACAAACTTTCAGATAAGGATCAAAGTGAATGACCACAACCTTAAATTATCCCATCAGTTCCATCTGAATATATTAACCCTGTTATTACTCCACAGTGAAAGATTATTCATGCCACCATTTTAATGGCTTGTTATGATGCTAAAAATTCATTTAGAGGTCTTTGATCAAAGTGAGTCAAAAAGAAAAAAAATTGTCCCTGTGATGAGTTACATACACTCCAGCTCCGAGAGGGTACACCCAAGCCCTCTCATTACTGGGTGGAGCATTGCACAATAACAGGGCCAACTCTAGCTTATTCATCATAAATATAACTATTTATTATTCTGACTCAGTTTAAAGTATTGTTTTTGTTTTCAGACTTACATAATAAATTTAATATCTTAAAGCTTATCTCTCAGCCCCTTTAAAAAAAAAAACAACTTAAAAGAACTCTGTTTCCCTCTCCCCCGTGTGTGTGTGTGTGTGTGTGTGTGTGTGTGTGTGTGTGTGTGTGTGTGTGAGTGCACACGCGTGTGTATGCCATTCAACTTTTTCAACTTCAACCCTTTTTTCACAGATGAAAATTATTCCTCAGAAATTAAAGTCTCACACTATTTTCCTTTGAAGCAATTTTACAAACAAACAGCATGAATATCATTCCATGTCTCAATATCCCATGCACCAAGTATACCGCAGTACCTCGCGGGGTTGTTTTTTACCACTGCAAATGCCAGCGAGATTTCAGATTAGATAGTATGACCTTGGTAATCATACGGGGAAGGAACAGTATTACCTATCACTCTACTAGCCTACCCAGAGTTACTCACCCTATGATATAGTACGATATACACCATAGTTGTTTGTCAGAAGGGAATGTAATCAGCTTCAGATTACATCAGAGATAAAATCATAATTTATGAAATAAGACATTTGTCCTGAAAAAGAAAGCTATCATCAATTTTCCCATGGCATCTATTGGACACTCAAATTATGGTAACTGTATCTCTCCACCCCCCCCCCCGACCCCCCTTCAACAAAGGCCAAACTAACCCTACCCTGAATACTGATGTCAACCTGTTTTATTTTACAGACATTAAATAGTGTAGTATGTCATTCAAAGTGGATAACCCTCCCTCCTCTCAACCCCCCCCCCCCACAACTCCCCCAACATGATCTAAATAACTAGTGTTAGAAAGTGCATGTCCTATTCAAGGGTCTTCCTCCCACTCGCTGTCACACAGTGGTATTGTCAAGGACACTTAACAAGCTCCAGGATAACATTAATTTTAGCTTCCTTCCTCTTTCCAAAAAAACAAGTCAATTTCTTGAGGCCCTTTTAGAAATAGACCGTATCTTTATTGTGCCACGTCAAGTTGAATGTCTTATGTTATTATGAAGTATGTGACAACAATGATGATCTTCACACCTACTGTCACTAACTTCTACATATAAACCCCATGACCTGGTCATGTTCAGCAATATAAAATATTTTGACAGTAACAATGTCATATGCTTGAGAAGGAAACACTTCAAAAATTAAACTTAAAACAACTGTAAAGATTTCGTAACATAGATAAATTATTAGTACCAGTTTCTGTACACAATCAAATCCACATGTCAAAAAAAAAAAAAAAAACTTAAATTCTTTAATTAATCTTTTGGGCAGCAGAAAAAGGTTTTAAACTGCACCTTCTTCAAATTTCTGATGATAAATTTTTTCCTCCAGTACATGAGGCACAGGAAGCAAACAGTAAATATCCGTGCAAATATCATCTTTCAGGAAATACCATAATGTATCAAAGCTCATCCATATTTCCTTCAGTAATACTATTCAAAACACTATGGTGGAAATGATTTGACATATATAAGTACTTGCTTAATATGTATCTTTAAAGAAGAAAACCTATCTTGCTTCTGTGACTGAATTCATTATCTTTGAGACCATTAAGAAAAAATGCTGAAAACATTAGAAATTGATGTATATTTCAAATAAGTACCAAAAGCCATAATATTTGACTTATATGGAAATATAATTTATTTCATGAAGGCAACATTTAACATTTCCTCCTCCGGCTGTACTAGCTTGAGTAATATAGAACAGAATATGAATCAATCTTGTGTGACACAAGTCTTACACAATGTGAAGTTTTGAAACATTATGTGCCAAACACACCAGTACACCTGTGAGGTTTCTAACCATCAACACCCACCTGTTTACTGTAAAATGTTGGGATATTGATAGATTCCATGAACGCTACATCTGACGCTCCTTTAAAACTATGATAAGATGAATCTATAAAAAACACACCATCCTCTCCTTATGCAGTTTTACTTCCTCAAATTTCAAATAAAGTGATAGCTACTTCAGTCTTAAAATTTATTAAAATTCCACATCTCAGTTTTTCTGAATCTTTCACAAAAAATAAAATGTCAGATAAAAAATATCATTTATAATTAATTTTCTGTAGCTTTAAGTCTTAGATGTTGTTAAATTTCAAAAGCAACAATCACTTCACAGAACTCACAGCTAACATGTTTACAGCAAATAACCTATTTCAAATATGCTAACACGTTTGGTTAAAAACAATCAATAAAGTTATGTCTGACACCATTCCTTCTCAAATCCTTTTTGCAAATGTTTGCAATGTCAAATAAAACATATCTGTGCCCTGCTCATGGCCATGAGACCAACCAAACTGTCTATATGAGAATTAATTATGCTAACTAGCCAAATTGATTAAGTTTCTCATAATTAATTATTCATTTATCATCATAATTTACATTTGTGTTATATCAAACACAAAAAGTTTTGAAAATTGTATTGGTAGAAATTGGAAAAAATAGAATATATTCAAAAGTATGTATCACATTCTTAGCAGAGCTGATATTGTTCAAGAAGGACATCAAACATGAGCAGCACACTGATCAGAACCATTTCCATGGATCTTAGTCTTGGACACAATCTCACCAGGTTCCTGGCACAGCAAGCACAATCACTGGTACAGCAGATGTCACAACTAACACAATCTAATCTGTCTTAGCCAAGGCAACCACAGTGAAGTGGATATTATCTGGATCCCTAGCCATGAACTTCTTCACCACTGCTGCAGCATCCTGAGCAGATAAAAAAATAAAGCAGCTTATTATCTATGAGATCAACAGAATGTTTCTCAACTGCACGTTTGTCTAATGATAATTCATTTCATAAACATGCCACATCTTTTTTTTCTATGATAAAAAACAGCTATGAAAATCCATGATTTTCAGACCAATTAATATCTCATATGTGTCTCATTTCTTTAAGACTTCTTTTTCCAAACATTAAAGGCAAATCAAGATGAAAAGAATATATTAAGTACTTTTTTTTAATTTCACATGCAAACTCCAAGTAACTATCTATAGATTAGAACATGTTCACTGCTATAGCTAACAGCAAACCAATAATTCTAGACTGCTGTACCTTTAGTTACCTGTAGTGTTGCCAGGCTGCTTGAGAGCATTATTGTGGCTGTCTGCATAAAAATTAAAAAATAAGACCAAGAAACTTCTTGATGGAAAATTTACTTAAAAAGAATTTATATATATATATATATATATATATATATATATATATATATATATATATATATATATATATATATATATATATATATATATATATATATATATAGTGAGTTTTTTCCCATTTTTCAATACCTTTTATCAATACCATTCAATTGTTGATGCAAAAAATCTGATAAAATCCTTTAATACTCAATATCATAACTAAATTTAATTTTCCAATTTCCCATAGGCCACAACAAATAAATCAGATACTTATCAGATAGATATCTGATTTTATTTTAACAAGTAACAATCATAATCCAATAATACCAAAAGACAATTTACATTCCACAGAGGTTATTAAAAGAAATTGATGGACGCAGTCTTTGTGGTCACTTACACCATGCTGTGGTCAGGCAGGTTAGTATGGACAACCACAAATATGACCAGATTAGATCAAGGACATTTATATCTTAACCACAACATAACTGGTGCCCTGCTGTCTTCACATCCACTCATGGAAAGAGGAAGAGGTGACTTCAGGAATATATTTCTCTCTGAATATTTCAGTTTATAAAAGAAAACTAAGTATGGAAATATCAAAGGTGTGTGTGTGTGTGTGTGGGGGGGGGGGGGGGGGACCCCTACATGCTGAAACACATGAAACAAAATTCTATATTACAATGTATCTACAAATTAAAGTTACCAAATGACCAACAATGTAGCACCAATGACAAAATCTGTAAACTACCTGTGAATAAGATTAGAAAAATATCACTTTCTACCAGCACAAGTCTTTCCTCTTTCTAACAGGTTCAAACTCTGAAACTTTTTTCTAAAATTGCAGTCACTTTAAACAGACAACCCATTGACTCACAGATACACAATTAATGACCTTTGTATATCTTTTCATTTTTTAAACTGACATGATAAGGTGTAGAGGAATGGTTGAAATAAGCAAAGAAATCACTTAGACCATGTAGATGAGGTCAAGGTTACTGCACTCTTAGAAATATTACTAAGAGAGAAACAAAAGAATTCAGATTTGTCAACTTTTAATAACAAGCATATTATCCCCATCACCAGACTCCCTCACACACAAGATAAAATCAACAGGAGACCCACCACTACAGGATCTGGGTACTATCACTGAGCTGTTCAGATACAGAAAAGTGGTCAATTCCCTGACCACAAATTTAGTTTTGTTTCCAGACAGTAAATACTGAGACAACACAATCAGTGTACTGAAAGTCAGCATCAACCATGAACTGTGGCTTTTAAGTGAGGAAGTAATCTGCTATTATAGGACATGACGGAATTGTGGTGACACATGAGGCTCATTAATTATTCTCTAATTGAGAGATGATAAAAGCATGGTACTCAGTGATTCTATTTGAATATATGTAAATATTTTAATCACATTTAATACCACACCATGTTGTTGATTGCTAGTGGTTGTGGGATGACATGACTTACACGGTGACATGGCATTTTTTATTTCATCTTTTTTCTCAGTTCAAATTCTGAGGCAATGATATACTGCTTACCTGTTTAAATGCAAAAAGAATATGACAGTAGTGATTATATTCCCGGTAAATATATTATTCATAATTTTTAGCGTATATTCTTTTTTGCATCACAACCCCTTAGATCACATCTTATTCATGTTGAACACATTCAGTCTCACCCAGCACAACTTCAGCAAACACAATCAGTATCTCACCTAACACAATCAATTTTAGCAAACACAATCAGTGTCTTACCTAACAGTTTCCACAGTGACCCCACAGTTCACCACCATTTGATGTCATACAATGTTTGAATTTCAAGTTGAATCCAGATGAACATCATGATTAGGATGGAGCCTATTGATTTTCATAAGGCTCATGTTAATTGTTAATTGGCAATTAAAAAATCTGCATTTTTTTATGTAATCTCATCAAAGTCTTGTTTCCAAAAGATTGGTTCCCAGATTATCTGATAGAAATAACACAAAAATGGTAACATAATTACCTTTTATGAAATCAAGTGCTCTGAGGACCCTTTCACTTTTGTCAAAAAAGAATATTCACTGCATTTTTATTAAAAATAGTCAAAATAGGATGTTTTTCCACAGTAAATTTCAATATATGTTTCTACGTATAATAATAATAATAATAACAATAACATTCTTTCAGCTTCAGTCAGACTGATGTTAGCTGTTGTTATTGCGAACAACATCGCCAGAGTTACAGTCTGATGAAAAAGAAAAATACACTAAGGATGAGACCGTGACAACTGTTTATTCAGCAGTTAGTCACATCACTGACTTAGATCCCATCCCCATACGTACCTATATCGATCTAGCAGGATTAACCCAACTCTGAGGGGATTCTCTCTTAATTGCATTCAAACTGAGCTGCTAAACGATAGTTAATTACCCCCTAACAGCTTCAGTAGGCGTGCCAGACACAAGAGCTGAATCTGAATGTAATTTAGCAACAACAAAAAAAACCCCTTGGGGATGGGTGGAGTCTGCTATATTGATCTAGGTACGGGATTGGGGTCTTAGTCTATCCACAAAAAAAAAAATCCACTTTCACATCAAAATAGACTGTAGTTATGCTGCTATTACCATCACACAGTGATAGTCCATTATATTGTTTGGGACACTGCTAAGATTTGGTTGAAGATCATAATTTTAAATAAATAATAAAATGGGAAATAAAAACCAGTGCCAGTACCTCAGAACAAACTGGAGCAGAAGGTGCTCTGTATTTCTTCCTGCAATATTATACACAATCATGTGATTAGTGCCATTAACATAGAAATATATGTAATTGTACTTATATGTCATATACAGGAAATTCAGGAGCCACAGTGCTATTGTTAAGTGGATCTGTAAAGTAATATATAAATAAATAAGGAATTATAATAACATAATGAATATGCTAAATGCTGATGGCAACTTTCATATTATAGCTGGACTTCTGGATCAGCAAGAGGGAAATTTTAACATTTAAAATAAGAGCACCAAAAAGTTTTAATTTTGGCACAATTTTCAACAGTTTTCATCATAACCAAAACTAAAAAAAGCACTCAGAGAGCACAGACCTCCACCAAGGCAGCAAAGTCTCCATCCAATGCTGTTTCACCCCTAAATTTTCATTCTATAATGATTTAATTTTTTTTTTTTTTTTTTTTGGTTACTGATTAATTTTTTTTTTAATTTTTTGATTGATTATTGATTGATTATTGATCCAGATCACCACCAAAAAATAATCATCTGTTCCTTGGCCCACTTCTGACAGTTCCTGAAAATTTCATCAAAATCGGCCCATAACTTAGTTTTTTATTATTGATTATTGATTTATTATTGATCTGGATCACCACCAAAAACTAATCACTTCTAAGTTAAGCCATTTCTGACCTACCCTGAAAATTTTTAAGTTATGTTGATGACAAACAGACAGACAGACAAACAGGGGTGAAAACATAACCTCCTTGGCTGAGGTAATTAAAGCAATTCCATCATAAAAATAACAATCAAGGTGACAGCCAACTAATTAGCTCCAATCCCTGGTGGACAACCTGACAATTCATTAACAAATACTAACGATTAGTAAAGTTTGGTCAACAGTATCATTAACCAAGCTGCTTTTAGCTAGCATTACATACTGTTTTTATATCAATGTATTTCTTTTGAAAGACTATTTCCTGTGTTAACTTGCATCCAGAGTTGTTTTCTAGAGTGTACTGCTATAAGTTGAGCATTTTAGAATGACCCTTAATGTACCATTCCTGTAGGACTTCATTCCACTACATCATGCATGAGAGAAGTTGACATAGTGGCTGGGGATCATGGCCTGTATCTTTTCCATAGTTGACCTTTCCAAAGAAGATAAAAACTCAAGTGATCCAACCCCTGCATCTAGTTTATTGTCAACCTCTGTAATGGCAGGTTCCGTGAGAGCAATAACAAAGTAGTTGACATTGGATATAGTTCCTCATTGTAACACACTGTTTTACTCAATATTTCATGTGATTACACCTTCTATAGGACACTACTGGACACAAAACTCCAAACACCAGGGGTTGTTAAACAAAGGTCTCCCAAACCCAAATTCCCACTCTCATCCAATCTTTCTTAAACTCATTCACACTAAGTGAGATAACAAAACAAAGTTGATTTGTAGAACATATTTCATTGCACATAACACATAGTTGACTGCGTGACCAAGTCACATCATTTGGCAATATCAATGAATAGATTCATTTGCTTCATGAAAATACTGTTCAACATTCAAACAATGAGTAAGATGCAGTCACATTTTACGTATTCTTTTTCTTTAGTACACAAGCAACATATTTTCACTCACTGAGATCTCTCTCTACAACATGAATCTCCAATGGTACCCCATGGTACCTTCCCAAGGTACCGTACCTCATGGTACCTTCCAATGGAGCTCTATATGCCAAGTGTGTACAGTAAAGTGGTCATAAGCTGTTGTTAAAATTAATACACAGCTTTGCTACAGTGCATGTTCATTTTAATGAAAAGCAGCTCATTTAGATAGCATGATCAAATACTAGACTTTTTGAATTGTTTGATTGTCTCAACCATATGAAACCAATTTCTGTGGACACATGCATGCAAGTTAACTGATAATAACAATTCAACAGTTTTCATCTCCTGTGCATTTACAAAATTCAGATCTTCAATATTGGTCCTACTGAAATGTTTGTAAAGATGTAGATGTTTGATTTGCCCCACATTACGACAATCCTTACAATACAGAATGGCAGAATGGAATGATTTGGACTGCTTTGCTCACAAAAACATTTTTCTCAACTGGTAGTTTTGAATTTTGAATAATGGGTCATAGCTTTATCCAATATTCAAACTTTATCCATTATGCACAGTATTAAAATTATCACATTCTCACAGAGCTGATATTGTTTAAGAAGGACAGCAAACATGAGCAGCACACTGATCAGAACCATTTCCATGGATCTTAGTCTTGGACACAATCTCACCAGGTTCCTGGCACAGCAAGCACAATCACTGGTACAGCAGATGTCACAACTAACACAATCTAATCTGTCTTAGCCAAGGCAACCACAGTGAAGTGGATATTATCTGGATCCCTTGCCATGAACTTCTTCACCACTGCTGCAGCATCCTGAGCAAATAAAAAAATAAGCAGCTTATTATCAACGAACTAGAGAAAATTTCCTCAACTGCAGTTTAGACTAGATTAAAGACTCACTTCAATATCATGCCACAATCCCTCTTCTATAACAAAAGCGGACATGAAAATCCATGCTTTCAGACCTACCAATATCTCAAGTGTCTGATTAAGAATTTTCTTACCATCCATTAATACAAACCAAGTTGAAAAGAATAAAAGTGTCCTTAACATAATTTATTATTTCACATGCAAACATCAATAAAATCATGTCTTAATTCATAACTAATAACAGACCAGTTACCTCAAGTAGAGTATCTGCAGTAGTGTTGCCATGACGCTTGGGAGCATTTTTACGTCCATCTGCATAAGAAACAAAAAATCCAATGAAATCAAGTAAGCATCTAGATGGACGATTTACCATTATGAACTCAAATTATGAACTTTTTATGTACCTGTTATCAATACCTTGCAATTTTTGCTGCAAAGAATCTGACTGAAGTTTGTCAACATTTAGCAATCAGTTTATCAGTATCACTATGCTGAACACGTGGTTCTCACCTAACGCAATCAGAGGCTCAGTTATAACACTGTCTCAACTGTCACAATCTGGGTCTCACCTATCACAATCAGCCTCAGCTTACACAATAAGGCACAACAAACACAATTAGGGTCTCAGATACCACACTGAAGACAGTGGACCATGTAAAATCATACTACGGTCAGAATTAATGGTGAACACAGATTTTTCATTCATAATATTTCCTTTACTGACGAGTTATATCACCATGTTTTAGAACTTACCCAATTCATAGAGACCACCATTATTATGAACAAAGGTCACGAAATGGAGGTCGACTTTTTCATCTATTGGCGGTGGCTAGAATTTTACATAAAGCATATTAATATTAACAGGACTGTTATTTTTCAAGTAAAAAATACAGGTAGTTAAATCATTCACCGAGCATGTCTATCTTGTGAACTGGTGTTACAAATTAAAGTATGCTTAACAAAAAATCAGATATCTGTTATCCCATGGCAAATATTTTCATATACAATACAGTAAACTGCAGCATTTCAAATCATTCTAGGTTCTGTTGTGCAGTGTATATATATTTAAAAAAACAACTAAACACAGACAGATGTATTCGCTCTTCATATGGTGTCAAATATACAAGCAGACAAGAAAGAAGGCCATCAAAAGCTTGGCCCCCTATAGTACCTGTGTCTGGCCCTCTTGTGCACTTGCTTCATGGGCTGCTCCTATGTCCTGAGTAACAAATAATAAATTATAGTGATCATTTTGCCTGGACATTTTAATCTTAATATAACATTATAAATAAAAGCATTATCTAAACTTGGTAAAAGAACAGAAATCCTATATTCTCAATACATTACCAAATACTGCATTTGAGGAGATCCAGTTTGTAGATGTTTACTGATGAAAACGTTATGCTAGTTAATATGGGGTGTTTCTATAAAGACATAAAGAGTTGGTTAAACATGGGGCTTTCAGAACGTTGGGAATGAGACCCTTTTTTTATGAAAACTGTAGACGCCTTGATGAGGGCATAATACAATTCTACATCATGATAGAAGTAGTACATTTAAATACACCACTTTGGCAGTGACAATCTTCAATTGAAATAAACACTTGGTTTTAACTTTTATATAACTCTCAGGTAATCATTTCTGTTCTGCAAACATTGTTGGCAACAACACGCCAGTTAACATAAGACTACTGACTCTCATACTACAAATATTGTCATAACCAAAGTCTCTGAAAATTGAGCTCATCCCTGCTAGGAAAGTTGTTATCTATCGTATTCATGTACTTAACTCTTCATTCATATGTTTTCCTCAGTCACATCTTAAAAGGGACAGAGACATATCATGAAGTATTCAAAAATATGTTGACCGAAAAAATGCAACCATCACACCCACATCAGTACTTACTGGGTCTATTTCCAACTTCTTTGCTCTCTCATCAGGACTGATATCTTTGGTTTTGGCTAGGAAGTTAGCTAGAAAGTTGTTACCTCCTACAAAAATATGGAAACTAAAATGTATGCAAGAACAGGAATACAACACAGCCATTATTTTTTGCTTGCCAAATAACATGTCAACACTTCCAGACTGAATGCTTGTTCCAAATTAAAATTAGGCAAAATTTAAAAGGATAACAACTGTTCATTTTGGCCAAAAAATGAATTTTTCTGGGGTAAACAACAATTTTCCCACAGTTACCAATGGTTAATGAATCCATTTCTACATTCAATGTTAGTCCCCTTTTTTTCGTAAAAAGTTTGTTTTTTT
>NW_019775410.1:26456-36866 GCF_001039355.2 Lingula anatina | reverse complement strand
GCCAGTTAACATAAGACTACTGACTCTCATACTACACATATTGTCATAACCAAAGTCTCTGAAAATTGAGCTCATCCCTGCTAGGAAAGTTGTTATCTATCGTATTCATGTACTTAACTCTTCATTCATATGTTTTCCTCAGTCACATCTTAAAAGGGACAGAGACATATCATGAAGTATTCAAAAATATGTTGACCGAAAAAATGCAACCATCACACCCACATCAGTACTTACTGGGTCTATTTCCAACTTCTTTGCTCTCTCATCAGGACTGATATCTTTGGTTTTGGCTAGGAAGTTAGCTAGAAAGTTGTTACCTCCTACAAAAATATGGAAACTAAAATGTATGCAAGAACAGGAATACAACACAGCCATTATTTTTTGCTTGCCAAATAACATGTCAACACTTCCAGACTGAATGCTTGTTCCAAATTAAAATTAGGCAAAATTTAAAAGGATAACAACTGTTCATTTTGGCCAAAAAATGAATTTTTCTGGGGTAAACAACAATTTTCCCACAGTTACCAATGGTTAATGAATCCATTTCTACATTCAATGTTAGTCCCCTTTTTTTCGTAAAAAGTTTGTTTTTTTGTAATAATCTCTTAAGAGGTTATTACAGAGTATAGCCATCTATGGAGGTCATGTGGTCCAATGACAAGCACAGATTTCAGAATAATTGTCATAAATGCCATTTTTGTGGTAAAATAGAATATATCATATTTTGTCTCCTCATTAACCCAAGCGAAAGGATAAGTAAAGGACAAACACAAATGTAGTGTTCGAAATTTGGCCGGTAGCGTCCCCTTTTATTGAAAGGTCCCTCTAGTAAAGAATGGTGTTAGATATTATATAGGATTAGATAATGTTAATTAGTTAAAATTACGTAATGTTATATCATAAAAATAAATATCAAAACCAATAGTGCAAATATTTTCATTTGTGGGGTTGCAAAGACCAGCACAGATTTCAGAATAATTGTCATAAATGCCATTTTTGTGGTAAAATGGAATATATTATATTTTTATGAGTTGCTTCCAATATATTTATTATGAAATATAGATCTCATACAAAGAGCTGTTACCCCTTTAAATATTTTCCTTTTTAAAGCCAAACTAAATTTCATTCTACCATCAACCTAGCAAGGACCTAAATTGTCCTATTCCATATGACAACTTACCAGCCAAAGTGATTTTGTCAGTGTTATTTGCCAGGGCATGGATCACGCCAATGGTTCCACAGGCATTTCCAATAGTCTGCTTGATAAAGTAGACTTCTTTGTTCTCCTCCTCCACACCCAGTGCTGTAGCCTCAGACTGTGAAGATACAGAAATATAAACCATCTTGAAACTTTTGTTACACATGCAAAGTGATTGTGGTATGTGACTGGAATTTAGATCTTTAAAGTATTTAGTTACAGGGCAAAATGGTTAACAAAGCTATGATAAAAATTGCAAAACAATTCTTTATTCTTTCAGATGAACACACCAAACACCTTTGTAACAGACCTTCTCAGAAATGGGGTACAATAGTAGAACCGCGGCTACAGGACGGGGCACCATAGTTAACAGATCTGCATCCAATCCAAAGACATCCACAAATCCATAGGGCCCCTGCAGACCCAGCTGCTTAACAAACTGAAGAACAAAAAGTTGACATATATTAATAGACAGTAAGATTGTTATACTGGATCATTTACAAGTGACTAACAGCTTTCTAGTAAGTTTAGGTCCTTTCTTATGGCTCGAAACGAACATTTTTTCACAGCGTTTGCAGTGCCATTCCGTAGATCAAAATGACCATGACGGGAACATACTGCGATGCACCATCTGATAGAATATGAACAAAAAACACCATCTGATAGAATATGAACAAAAAACAGCTTCTTTAAATGTCTTAACAAATAACAGATATAGTAGTAGCTTCTTGCCTACAGATAACATTACTCCAAAAGGCACTAAATTAAATTCTAAATGAAATATTCCATTCAATTTCCCAAATTTTCATGGACTTCATGCAGCTGTATTATTTACTCAGCATTTGGCTAAGACACATATGTCATGTTAGTATTGACTGAAAAATCAATTATTTTTGTTATGAGCTTTTGTTATTAAATGACTACATATATAAAAAAAAAACACTTCAGACATGTATTGCACAAATGTATTTTTCATGCCATTTAGTTGTATAATCAGAAAGTATCCCAAGACCAAGTTTGTAAAGACATGTGAAGTACATAAATCACTTCTTGTTGAACTTATCTGAGAATAAGTTTTTAAACAGATTAATGCCATGAATTAATGATGCCGTAAGTGATCAAATTTATCACCCTGTGCAGAGCTTGCAACCTTGACAGATTTGAATGGCATGCAACCCAGACATTACACCTCAATGGTATATCAGAATTTGAAAAGCTTACACTAAAATGTGAGTCAAGGAGATTTTTCATTTTCCCAGAAAGTTACAAAGTTTTGGCAAGTGTTAGCAAAGGAGAATCAAAGATTGATAAGTCATGGAAAATGTTTTACCGAAGAAAATTTGTTAACATTCGCTTATTCGTGGGAAATCTTACTCTGTTCAACATTAAGTAGCATCAGAAGGCTTACATATAAACCATTCAATATCAGAATTATAATAAAACTATTCAAAGTAATAAAAAATCAGCATAGGCCAAGTGGCTAAACTTGAAAGTCAGTCTTCATCTAATATGCAAGTGCAATTCAGAAATAATCAATAAGCTATATAATGTCAGCCATGAGCCATACCCAGTTAACGATGATTTATTATTCAGACATTATTCCCCTTTTTTTCTCAATCCAATACAAGCAGCACAAGATCAATACAACAGCACTGTTTACAGCAGGGAATGCTCTGCCAGACTGTACTTGAAAGTGCTATTACTTGCTTCAATAATTTTTTATAACTTTCCTAGATATTGCTTTGTTAAGCTTCAAAAGAATGACAAAATGGGCAATGAAATAATAATAATGATAATAATAAACTGACAGTTTAGTTTTGGTGGCATGGTTGAGGGTGGGAGTGGAAGTGGGAGGGGTGAGGGTTTAAAAAAGAAGGGGAGGAGAACCAAAAAACTTGGGTCAGCTAAGATATGGATAATTATATACCTGTACAAAACAATTACGGTTCTGATAATAAGTTTCCATAACTTCACAGTGAATTTGCTGGTATTATCTAGCAAAATTGTAAATACTGCACAAAATATTATTCAAAGTGCATAAATAAGGACTTCTAATTCTCATCTTCAGGAATTACAGTCATGCATATATACCATAGCTCATCCACAGCTGTATTCCAAAAAACCTGTCATCTACCTAAGTCTAGACCATTGCATCATCTGTTCTCCACGTAGCATACATATCCTCAGACATTATTGATTTTTTTTCTGAACTAAAGCATTGCTAGACACTTCTGATTCATCACAATGACGCATTGCTGCATTTGCAGAATTCATGAGAATATCTTTCCACTCATGTTAAAACTGCAGGATTCAAGATAGCAGGGGATCGTCTTACTGCCAAAACATAAACATTATAATGAACATTGTTTCTATTGCAACAAATACCAAATAGCTGGACATATTATATTTGTTTCATGTATCCAGACCTCAGGGCCACACATTAGTTATAGGGCACAACATGGATAACCCACAAGTCTTCCATATAAGCTAGTTCTTATGTTCACAAACATTTCACATGATATGTTTGGCTGTATGTTATAATGAAAATCTGATATAAGTTCATCGCCATAATGTGCTATCTAGTACACTTCTAGTCATCAATGTTACTTGTAAAAATACAACTATCTGAACAATTTAAGCAAAGTTGTCTCTTCTGCTTCTTTGAACATATAAGAAATCCTGTTATATCAGCCCTGCTGATGTAACCCACACATTCTACTGACATGTTATGTGACATCAACAAGCAGGTATTTGGAAATAACAAGCCAAACATCAATGACAAGAGCAGTAAGGTGAGTCCCTCAACCCTTTAGCACTTCAACCCTTTCAAAAAGAAAATGTGAACCTTCTGTAGGGCGTCAGGAGTGTTGAACCTGTCACATGGGTAATATTGAGGTTCAGTGCTACATGTGCCGCCTTGCGCCATGTTGGGCTAAAACATGGACTGATTTTAACACTCGGGGTGCCTCACCTTGTTCATCACCTGAAAGTATGAAAATAAATGGTTTGAAGAGAAAACAAAAAGTAGTCTTAACGTTTAGCTGCATGGTATGCTTATGGTGTATAGGCTTTTTAATTTAACGTCTCGACATTTTCATTTTCCCTAATCGACCTCAACATTGCGGGTGATACTGATTCAGCGCTTTCTTCCAAAGCACTTGCACGTTAAATACCAAATTCCCCCACTCCCAAATATTCATACAAGTGTGCATCATATGTTTCTTTACATAGAAACACCCATTTAAGTCTATTTACTCTTAATTTCACTTACGTCTGGGTTGGACTCCAGAGGTAACCATCTTGGTGCCATGGTTGTGAGTGAAGTATTTCCCGGCTTGATGACCTCTGACCTCTGAATGTGACTTCCGTATCGCAACTAATGCAATGAAGAAAATTTACCTGTAACAACAGTGAATTTTGTTACCTATTGATTACTGGCATTGCCAAGTAAAATGTACTTGTAACTGTAGAGAGTTATGGTACATATTGGCACTCTACCAACAGGTGAGTATAGATTGTAGTAGAAAAGACAGACCCGTAGCCGGGGGGGAGGGGGGGAGGGGGGTTCAAAAGAACCGCCCCTTTTGCTGGGAAAAGGTCCACTCTGGGTAAAATTTGATCTAGGTACATGAAGTTTTTATGGAAAAAGGTCCACTATTTCAGAAAAAAGAACCCCCCTTTTAAATTGCTGGCTACGGGCCTGAAAGATCTACTCAACCGCTCCATCCTTAGACATTCACTTGCCAGACTTTAGGGCTACAGCTTTTATTACTCGGTAGATCATTTCCCACACAGTTTCAGTGACAATTCTCCACCGCGCAGATTTAGTTTGTGCTAAACATGATCTTCAGTTACAAATTGGAAAGAGAGTATGCACTAATTACAGACCTACATTTGGTGCATAACTTCCAAGCTATTTAACCTGACGTGTTATAGCCTATAATTATAAAATGAGGTTTTTGCCACAAACCCGTATCTTGGAAAACAATTAAGACAACGCTTCTGATAACGTATTTCCATACAATAACAATCAACGCTACAATATACGTATAAATATAGACCATGTAGGGGGACTCAAGTGCATCCGAAAGAAAACGTGAGTTAGTTAAATGTATGGTACCCACCGGTAATTAAAAAACCCGTCCTTGAAAAAAGTTTCCCAGTGAAATTAATATATATACAGGACCTGCATCAGGTTAAATTTTAGTAGATGACGACTGCAATGGGCTAAGATTGGATAAAGAAGGCCAAGACACAAGGAGAGATCTTTTATATTTCACACGGTGACGTTTGTTAGCCTATTTAGTATTTAAGTTAGTTTGATGTGATCACGCCTTCGAGTTTCTGAGCGGCATCCATGGCATCGGCAACATTTTATTTTTATCATGAGTAGGCGGTCGGGTGTCAAATGTTTCACAAGCATTTTGGTTTATATCTGTGCATACATTGCAGTGTGGGAGGTGACGACGGGATGTGAATTTTGTCCCTTAACCTGTCATTTAGCTATTACTGTCCCCACGCACAGTTAAACCAGTCTGAACTAACTGTCCTTTCATCCTTGACAACTGTCATTAAGGAACGTCACGTGCCGACAGTTTGACTTCCTATTGGTTAGGATTGGTAATCACAGTCAGTGGCGTGGCACTCATTTTCTTTTTTTTTTTTTTTTAGTGGAAGTTTACGTTTCCGGTGTCGTTTTTAGGGAGCAAAATCACACTGTACTGCATGCCAAGGCGGTTCATATCTACTTAAATATTATAAACATATCATTCTTTTCCCTTGAAGTTTGCTTTACAGAAAATCCTTTAAACGAGCTCCAAGTTAAGAAAAACTATAGAAAATGTGTTTTAACACTTTCACTTTAATCGACTTGGTTGTGTTATACAAAAATGTATATCGTAAAATCACCGTTTTCACCCAAAAGTAATTTCTTACCTGAAGAATTTTCGATGCACGATGTTTGTAAAATTACACTAATCGGGTGCCTCCTCACCTCGTGACATCTGGTCGTCCATTCACGAAATCGAACAGGAAATATTGATCCGTAATTAAGGTGCAGTCGTATTAATACAATGCCATTGATTCTGTTCACCATTCAAACACACAAAAAGACTCACACTTACATTCCAAGCCATTTCGGGAAGTTTTCAACACCGCAATCATGTCTTCCTTACTGATAAGGCGGTTAAATCTCCGCGCTGCATTTACAAGTAGTAGCAGGGGTCAGAGGGCATGTGTTGGGGAGTTATTTAAAGGAGGCACACGACCGCGTTCTATTAGCAAAGGAATGGGGAATCACCACAGTGCTACGCTAACTACACACGTCTTACAGGTGAAGACGGGAGATCGCAAAGGCGCTGGCACCGACGCTAACGTCACGGTTATACTACACGATGATCATGGCAAGAAATCATCCCCCTTGAAGCTAGATCACCCTTTGAGGGACGACCTCGAGAGAGGCTCTTTGGATGTGTTCCCCGTGGCGGAACCATTAAAGGAATTCGGGAAAATTCAGAAAATCGAATTTACAATGGAGAAGTTTGGATTGGCGTCCGACTGGTATGTAGAGTCAGTATGTATTGAGGACAAACGACAAGAATCGATCATTCCGTACATGTTTCCGATTCATCGCTGGATCAGACCCAGTCGCCGCTACGTGTTTGATCACCTGGACTGCAAGCTGCCTCAGGATGACCAGGAAATAGACCAGAGGAAGGAGGAGCTAACGGAAAAAAGAAAAATCTATGAATTAGAGCAAAAAGCGCCCGGTCTTCCTGCACAGGTAACTTTTGTATCCTTAATCACTATCATTACGATATTCTTATTGAACCGAAGTGTTGCCTAAATGGGAACATGGAATTGAAAACCTTTTTCGCGAATCGCTGTCATAGAAGAGACTGACATTCTTTTTTTTTTTTTTTCTTTTTTTTTTTTTTTTTTGTGATAAAATCGATGAACATTGGAAAGGCGGGTCCTGAGTGAAAGAAG
This sequence comes from Lingula anatina, assembly GCF_001039355.2. The sequence continues at coordinate 29,680 of NW_019775410.1, read as the reverse complement.
ATTCTCTCTCTCTCTCTCTCTCTCTCTCTCAAAATAATTTAAATGTTTAATATCTCTGCCAATACCTAAGTATTTACACCCTTTTAACATCATTGTCTCGTGGCGGAGACGTAAATGGCTGTGCGCGCTAAAACTCCCCCAAACAGGCCAACATTTCAGAAAAATTACTTTTTTATGATATGCACATCTCAGGACTAAGCGGGTAGGATTTTTTCTACTGCTAGAAAGACAAACACAATCGTTATTGTTACAAACAAATGTTGAATAAGATATAATTAAACAAAACATACAGTTTTGATTTTGATCTTGACGTTAACGTTATTTACAGTTAGAAACTCTTATCTCTTTGGTTAAAACGTTTTTTGATTTCGGGTTTATTTCAGGCTTTATTGTAGCTACTGGCACATGTTTCTTTTTTTTTGTAAGTTTTGTGTGCTTACGAAAAAGAACTAAAATGATTCTTAAAATATTTGCTGCAGATTTTTTTCAGCAAAAACCTACTGTTGCGTTTTCATTGATTACGTATAGCCTAGTAGGGGTCTAAACTTGGAAACACAATGTTTTAAATACCGTTTTCTTTTTACATATTCGACAGCAATTAATGGATATTTCATCATATTGTCTCCGACAACAACCAAGTTTTGCTATCGTGACTGATCATCAAGTAAGAGACTTTAATGGTTCAAAAAACCAGTTTAGGTGCAGCATCCCGGTGAGACTGGTAACTCAGCTTGTGAATAGCGCACGCAAAGCAAAGAGCAAATAGTTTTCTACTGATGATTTACAGGTGTGAACTAGTTACTTTGATGCCATTCATATCGCAAAGATACACTTCCTCGTGCCAGTACGTGTTTTAAAAATAATCTGTACTCTAACGCGAATCTTAAATTGACTCATAAGTTCAATGGGAAGCATAATTTTCGACCTGACAAGGTGCATTTCCTTATTTTTGATATTAATAAATGTTCACAAATGGCGTTTAGTAAAACAGGATATATGTAAGATGAAGGTATATCTCCTCAAAGTAAGCCCCCTGCTGTTCTCTATGGGTGCATTCCCAGAGATTTAGATCGATCAAGAGATTTAGATTTAGATCGACCTAACTCCCTGGGAGTTCACGCTAAATTGCAGTCAGCCGAGCGGGCACCATAGTTAATTACCCCCTTACAGCTTTTAGTAGGCGGGACAGACGCTTAAGCCGGCTAAGCTGACAGTAATCTAGTGAGACTCCCCACAGGGATAGATAGATCTAAAATCTATGGGAATGGGGTCTATGTGATCTATGTATAATAATTAAGTCCGTATCTTGAGTTTAAAGTCACTCTCGCCGTAAACTCGGATAAAAGAGTACTAAACATGCTTTCCCATCGATTTTGCCGTCGTCCTTGATTTCCGATCCCAAAGATAAGTGTCCCTAGGATAACGACAAGTTTGACCGTGAATACTGAAAGTTATCACCAATATCGAACAACTCGTGGAAGGCTACTCCTTGATCAGTGAACGCCTGCCATTACCCTGATATATAATATATAATGTACTGCCATATATGATACAATATATCAATATATCGTCTGACAGAGAATAAATTTGATGGACGAAAATCTTACTGAAACAGTTCAACGCGTTAAAGCAAGGTGGAAAAAATTCCGAAAAAGACCTCATTTTTGTAGAGAAAATTTGAAAAGGACAACATGACAATCAATTTTAAACTAAATTTTCATTAGATACATTAAATTTTCTTCCTAGAGAAGATTTCACTTTCATTTCAAAGACAGCGTACTTTATTGGCATGATTTATTCTGTCAGTTGTTAAAAGGCTTGAATACGACATATAAGATAATAAGATACATGTGAGTGACCAAGGGGTCCGCATTTAGATTGAGGTTATGCATACATGTTTATTTACATCGACCCTGTTTGAAAAATTCTCCTTTTGCAGCGCATACCTTAAATTCTTGTGGTTTGGAATATTCATGGTCAATTAAAGACTGTATCGGTCACAGAACACTAACATCCAAACCTCAACCTATTAACAGTCATTTGTTAACACCAGTATATAACATTTCCACAAACGGGACCCCGTTACCATCTTTTTTTCTGATCAATTCCATAAAAACATCCATACCCCCGCCATACTTTAAAGGCTACATATGTTGTGGGTAATTTCGACGAAAAACATCAAAACAAAATCTATACCAAGTGTAGGGAACTTACAACTACAGCAAATCGTCCGTATTAACTGTCAATTTTTAATTTATGTAAGTTAAGTTCAAACGTCAGAGTTCACAGTCATATTAGCTGTCAGAATAAATTTTTACCAAATACAAATATTGTTGTTCTTGCTGAACGAATGTCAGCTTGTACGATGTACAATGGGGGGATTCTCTCTGTTAACATAGACAGACAGACAGACAGACAATGGGGAGCCAAAAAGAGAAGCGTTGATTATCCAATTAGAAGTCAAAGCTTAATTCTCTTTTTTATTACAGGTCAAGCAGATCCCCGACGATGAAATGTTCTCTGACGATTACAAGGTAAGTTCCATTAGAAATTTAAAAAATGCAGAAAGTTACTTAGATGCCATAATAAAGAAAACAGTAAAAGGTTTTATTAACTAACAAACTTCTTGTTTCACTTGTTCTTTTCTCTAATATATTTGATTATTTTAGTGGGATATCGTCAAAAGAAAGATGGCATTGATAGCCCAAACCAAGCTGACACACCTCGCCACGTTGTTTGAACACTGGGACAGTTACGACGACCTGATAGCAGTGTATGGCGGAGACTTGGAGGCCCCTGAGGTACGGGAATTAACGAAGTTGTTTTAATGTTAATACCTCCAGACTTCGTCAAAGCTCCAGACGCTTATTTTTGCCTTTGTATAAAAGTATTAATGTAGCCGGTGCACATCATTTTGGTGTAATTTCTGTATTTACATGGGAAAAGAGACAAATTCCAAGACTCACTCAATTGCAACTTACGTCTGGTTTGGGAGTCCATCCCTGGCCATTGATATGGTAGTCAGAGGATAATGATGATGTGTCTTTACGATATAAATTAGTCAAAAGTCTGATCACAGCTCATGGGGCTTTTTATTTTCAGGAGCAGTTAAAATATTGGCGAGATGATGAGTGGTTTGGTGCCCAGAGACTTGCCAGCTGTAACCCTACCCTTATCTCCCTGTGTACCGCTATCCCGCAGAAGTAAGGAGAGGGGAAGGGCGG
>NW_019775409.1:252896-429189 GCF_001039355.2 Lingula anatina | reverse complement strand
ATAATTTATCTTAAAAACGGGATATCTAATTTACCTTTTCAAAAAAAAAAATATTTGCCATGAGTTAAATTTCATAATCGTCAGGGGCTGAAGACCCAGATATATCGCACCTAAGCCGCCTCCGAGAGCCAAACGGAGACGTTATTCATAGTAAATTTATTCTCAGATATAAGGTTCGTTTTGCATACCTGTGAACTCCTAAGGGTTTATCCTACATAGAAATGTGATTTAACATCGTTTAAATCATAAATCGGCATGAAATAATTGAAGTTTGAAAACAGACACAACTTCTTTGCTGCACTTGAAATGACCTCTTTAGCTATAAATATGATCCTATCACCTTGCGACATTGCATCATTCGATCGATATACATGAGTAGTTGTCACTGTTGAAGGGAAAGCACGTCCATTTATAGGAACTGAAATCAGGTGACGCACATACTGTTGTGTTCAGAGAGCGACTTCCACTTGACCTACTTTCCAGTGCTGTTTGTAGAACAGTCGGTAATGAGTTGAGATCTCGATTTTCTTCTCATTATACTTCAATTTAAGAAAATAAAAAACGTGACTTGTACTTGTGTAATTTCCCACCGGTACAATAGGTATTTAATAAACATACCGGGTGGAAGATTTCTGAAAAATTAATAAGCGTACTGGGTGAAAATGGAGCGTACCGGCGGGAAGAAATGTGGAAAATTAATTAACGTACCGGTACGTTTATTTGATACTTCAGAGTAATCCAATGTTATATGCAGAATAAGAATTTGATGTTGGCTATGCAGTTACAGTAAGCATAATACATTAGTTCATCAGAATTGACAGTATCCTATTTCCTGCGTTTTTATTTTCTGGTTTTTGTCTGTACATTTGACAGCTTTGCTGGTCCCAAAAATATCAATTTTCAACCCCAGACATTACCATGGCAACAGCTCTGTTACTCAGACCCACCACCTGTTTAATGGCAAACAAGCAGAATATAAAAGCTTAGGGCCTTACCTACCAGAAAATAATAGAAAACAAAAATCAATAATGGGACTAAGTTGGTGGGAGATAATTAAAATTAATATTCTGTTGGAAGAATATATTATATCAATTTTAGCCAGTGTGTATAAGCATATTGGCGGCCATTTTGAATTTTGAAAGTCTTAATGTAATCAGAATTAATGCAAATTGTTTTAAAAAGTCCTAAGTTCGAATTCAGTTTATTAAAAGTAATAAAGAATGACACTTTGATGATAAATCTGGCATCTTTCCAGTTGGGACAGCAGACTTATATTTTGGCCACCATTTTGGATTTCAGAATTTTACAACAAAATTAAAAGGTTTCATCTAAAATAAATACTGTAGGTAGCAAGTAGAGACTGTATGCTATTCCGGCGCATAAAAACATATCCCACATTCTTATTCCTTAATAATTGAATAAAGACTCACATATGAAAAATAATTGAAATTACCCAAAAATTAGCAAAAATTAGCCGCCATCTTGGATTTGCCGACATCTTGGAATATTTTGAGGATCATAAAGTATAGTGCAGCTCTTAAACTAGATATCTGAAAGGATTTTGAATTCCATTCACTTAACACATTTGAATAATTTAATATTTTTTTGGTCTCAGAAATTTCAATTTTTAATCTCAGACGTTACCATGGCAACGGCTGTAGCACACACACCCACCACCAGTTTAATGGCAAACAAGCGGAAAATCAAAGCTTAGGACGTAAGCTATCAGAAAAACATAGTGAACGAAAATCACTAAGGGGGGGAGGGGGGTCTACATTGGCCCATAGACTACTAACATTAAACCTACATTATATGTTGAAAGTTATCTTGGTAACATTTTTCTCAATTACTTTGAAAAGAAAGTTACTGACCTCAGGAACTGTATAGAAAAAACCTTATCTACAGCTTCAACTGATCGCTTGTGTCCATACTCTTTCCATAAGTTCACTACTGTTTCATTGGATACAGTCAAGAAGTTTGTGAAGAAGGCAAAGCCAACATCGTCCATTCTTGATATTTTACCTCCATCACTGATTGTAGAAAATATTGATGAACTTGTACCTTTTCTAACCCAACTTGTGAACAAATCGCTGGAAACTGGAAAAGTCCCTCTGTGCTTTAAGAAGGCAGTGATAAGACCACTGATAAAGAAGGCAGACCTTAATTCTAATGTCCTAAAAAAACTATCGACCAATCTCGAATCTGTCATTACTTTCCAAACTCCTGGAATGTATTGTTGCAAGCCAATTAAATGACTATTTGAGCAGTTTTTCTTTATATGCAAAATGCCAGTCTGCATATAGACCAAACCACAGTACAGAAACAGCCCTTCTTCAGGTGCAGAATGACATTCTCCAAGCCCTGAATGATCAGAAACATGTGATATTGATTCTTCTTGATCTATCAGCAGCTTTCGATACTCTCGATCACGACATATTGCTCCAACGACTTGCACATCGTTTTGGGATAACTGGGACAGTTCTCTCCTGGTTTCGGTCTTATCTAACTGGACACAGCAACATGTACGCATAGGCTCTTCTATTTCAAAATTAAGCAAATTACTTTATGGTGTGCCACAAGGCTCCGTGCTTGGTCCTATACTGTTTACACTCTACACCTCACCAATTGAGGATATAGTTGCTCAGTTTGGTTTCAATTTGATGTTGTATGCAGATGATTCCCAGATATATGTTATATGTGAAAATCCTTGTGATGAAAAAGCAACTATTGAGGCTTGTGTGAATGAACTTAGATCTTGGTTCAAGTCCAACTAATTAGTTTTTAATGATGAAAAAACTGAATTAGTCCATTTCAACTCTAAGTTTTCCAAAGACAAAACTGCACTAGATAGTATAAGAGTTGGGGATTTTTTTTATAAAACCAACAACAGAAGTAAGGAACTTGGGTGTTATTTTTAATAACAAATGCAAAATGACATCACACATTAACAAAGTATGTAAAACAGCATATTTTAGTCTCCAACGGATATCCAAGATCTTTCACCTTATTAACACCAAGCAAACTGAATTACTCATCCATGCATTTGTAACCTCTAGACTGGATAATTGCAATAGCCTATTGTTTGGAATACCTAACTATCAAATGGAAAAGCTACAATCAATTCAGAACTCTGCTGCTCGTCTCCTCTGTAAAGCTCAGAAGTCCGACCACATCACACCAATTCTGCGAAACCTCCATTGGCTACCCGTGTCTCAACGAATAGTTTTTAAAATTGTAATATCTTCACAACTGACTTTATTACTGAACCATGTGCTTCTGTCCTACATGCTCACTAGAGGGCGCACGCCGTGACAAGCCCAATCTAATATACTACATTCCTTCCCCCTTTGTAAGTGACACTTTTATAGATTCCCAAATGAACTGATATAATGTTAAACACTAAAAAATAGAACACCGTTAAGAAATTCCACAACACCAGTAGTAAAATAACTGAAAAGAAAAAATGAACATAAACAGTTATGAACTGGTCATGCAACAGTCTTCTTTCTTAAGACATTGTAATTAATAGTCACAGTGTGTTTGAGTTCTTTTCTGCTTTGAATATTTACACATCAACAATAACTTTTGGTTTTCTATTTCTCACTGGGTACCTGCTTTCAAAATTGCTAATTTTTACAGATTCGTCACATGTAGTGACTTGGGTTTTCCCAGGGGATGCTGAAATTTCCACATTAATATTTTTCTCTACATTTATGTCACCAGGGTCAGTGACCGGACTGGTAGGCACTAGTGTGTCTGACACATGTCTGGTTGTCATACCAAAATTCTCATTAATTACAGGCATCTCCACCATTGGACATGAAAATACCTTTGAAAAACAATACTGATCAAATGCAGGTATTATTTGGTCAACATGCACATGCTTTAATCCTTTCTCAGTTTGTACTAAGTATCTCCTTGGGCCCAAAACTTTAATCACAGATCCAGTCAACCATTTATCCAACTTGCTGCCCGTCATGTCCCTGACACGTACACTGTCGTGACACTGAAAACAACGTTCTGGTGCTTTATCATGATGTCGTTTCTGTTGCATTTGTTTCTCCTCCACAACATCAGCCAAATTGGGTTTAAGTAGGCTGAAACGTGTGCGAATCTGTCGCTTAAGAAAAAGTTCTGCAGGAGTTTTTCCTGTGGTAGTGTGAGGAGTAGATCTATAACGCATCAAAAAATTTGCTAATCTACGCTTTAATGACATGTTTTTGTACTTACATCATGCAAGTGTTTTTCCAATGCTCGTTTCACATTTTTCACTGAATTTTCAGCAGCCCCATTCGACTGGGGGTGGTAAGGTGGAACCAAGGTTTGTTTGATGCCATTTGTTTTCAGAAACTTTCTGAATTTATCTGAACTGAACTGAGGTCCATTATCAGATACAACTTCCTCAGGTAGTCCATATGATGCAATCAGTATTCTAAGTTCATCGATGGTGTGTTCGGCATCTGTATTAGACATTGGTATCACGTCAAGCCACTTGGAATGTGCATCATGCACTAAAAGGAATGTTTTCCCTTCCTTGAAAAAGAAATCCAAATGAATACGGCTCCATGGCCTAACTGGCCACTTTCAACTTGTGGTCAAAAAACTTCTGGAACTTCAGAGCACCTCCCATTTCAAGAATTTTGACCAAAATGACCTTTTCTTAATTTTAATTAATTTTTTTCTGTATGAAATTTATGGCACATAATGGCAACTCCAAANCATACATTTACAGAGCACTTTTCATAATATTTTGCTTTACAGACTGTGACATTCGGGGGGACATCGTTTTTGTGGTGGACGCATCGAGCAGCATTAACGACACGGACTGGGAGAAACAACGGCAGTTTATATACGCTATTGTCTCGGAGTTCACCATAAGCAGAGACGACGTCCAGGTTGGTATCTTAACGTTCAGCTCTGGCTGTCAGAAAATTCATGTACTAAACTCAAAAGCAGATAAAAAGAGCATATTAGTTCAAATAGCCAACATGCCACAAGAAGGCGGTGGCACCGATACGGCTATTGGTCTAAAGATGATGCTGCAGAATCAGTTCAGCATAAGGAATCGTGATGGATACAGACCAGGTGTGCCAAGAGTTGGAGTCGTCGTCACGGACGGTTGGTCGGACAATCTCACTGAAACAAAGCTTCAGGCAAGGAAAGCAAAAGAGGAAGGCATCACCATGTTTTCTGTTGGTATAGGGGACGTCCCACGTCGGGCAGAACTGGAGGCCATCGCTTCTGATCCTCTTGATACACATGTCTTCCACGTGGATGATTTTGATGCTTTGGAAACGATTAGAGAAGCTTTGTTTGGAACTATTTGCAACGGTGAGTGTTGTGTGCTTTCCATCATCTGAGAATTCTGTAAATTTATTAGTATTGAAAATATGATAAAGAAGGCAACACTACGTTAGATATATATGTCTTGTGTATGTCTGAGAATACGGTCCGAATTTATTTCTTATAATCTAAAAGATTGAACATAATAATAATAATAATATGAAAAGATGAAAAATAATAACAACTGAATTACCCTATGTATGAGAAGTCATAATTTAACTTTTTTTCTGTTAACAGGCATATGTCCCAAAGAGTGGATAAGAATAGGTCACAAATGTCTCTTCCTCTCAAAGGAAGAAGCGGTTTATGATAAAGCCAAGAGCACGTGCTCTAACATGTACTATGATGCCACACTGGCCATAACCAAAACAAAGGAGGAGTACAAGATACTAGCTGGATTAATATACCAAACGACGAAATACAACTTTTCATACTATATAGGTATGGAGATAATCACAAAAAGAAAAAAATGCGTGAACCGCAAAGATATTACTTTTTCCTTTCGGTTTGTATTTATACTCTACGAAATTGAATATAAAAAGCGATTGAAATTTTATAAAAAAAGGTTCATACAACGAACTTTTCATAGTTAATGGGAACGACTGTTAGCGGTCAGTCACACCATCACCGTCGTTACACCCCTCAAGTGATATCACATATGTTATTACCCTCCATTAGGCGGTCGGTATAAACGGGAAAGCAGAGTCAGAAAAAAATTAACAGTATTTTATTCCTTATATTCAGAGTGCACTTAGTTAAAACGCGTTTTCTGTGTCACCATTTTATCTGGATGGATGAATTAACATCAGTTACCAAAAACTGTTTCTTTTTTTTTTACAGGATTGGACTCCGAGCACCGCCTAAATGACGTCTCCGAGAAACCGTCTTTTGTATTTGCAGACAACACGTCCCTGGGAGACTATAACGAGTGGACACCTGACATGGACAACAGTGTCCGTGGGTGTGTCCTGCTGGACAAGGACGAATCCTTCATGTGGACAGTGGTGGAGTGTGACAGCAGGGAGAGGTTTGTTTGTGAAATTGACAGGTCCAGGAAACGATAACATCACCGGGGGAAGTTTAATGTGACAGGCTGAGGAGGAGAACGCAAACTGAAAAATAATTACCCCTGCATTTTCATTTTAACAGCCTTAAAGTCAAATCCTGCGCGATGTTGCTATCAGTTTTTATACGAAAGTTCTCGCATAGGAAAAATTTAAAAACCTGTACAAGCTGAAGAATTATAACATAAGTTTAACTAGACGTGTTGTGTCATTTCAGTGTGGTTTCACTTTCATTTTGATGAAGGGATAAAGAACGAAAACACAGCATTATCATTTTAATCAAATTGTATATTTACACGATAATGATGACAGTAGCCTATACATGAACCTACATTGCATTTGGAATGTGAAAAATCTGTCCGTGGCTCGCGTTTGCCTGGACATTTGGTCAAACCAGCTGACCCCCTCCCTGTAACCTCTCTCTCTCTCTCTCTCTCTCTCTCTCTCTGGAACTATTTACAGATTATATACAGTATAATTCCCCAGGATTATCGAGCATTAGTCTTACAGTACATAATACATGTGTTATTGTATTGATCGTGATCTGGCGTGGAGAAATGTCCTTTCCGCTTCTTATTTTTAAGTCAAAGTCATAAGTCAAAACTATAAAAATCTGTGCGATGTACAGAATCCTTCTGAGCTGGGCGTTCCCTTAAAGACAATTACAGAAATTACATTTGGTAAAATTTTAATCAAAAGTCATGTGATCTGGGTCGCTATAGTTCTCAGACATCAAGCTCACTGTCCTCTTTTATCTGTCGTGCCTGGTCCATAGAAATATAGCGCGCATTTACCGGAGACTCTTTCTCGGTAAAATCGTCATCATCAGCAACCACTTTTCCAACGGGGCGTGGTGGCTTAAGAACATCATACGGGCACTCATCTGGGACGGCATAAATCGCACATGCGCCGGCAGGTTCTATTTCCGGTTGCGGTGGGCGCGGCGTGGGTTCTGAATACAGAGGCTCGGGTTGCTGCTGCTGTTGTGGCGGTTGTTGGTCTAGGTATAAAGGGTTTGCGAATTGGGCGTGGAGGTCGTCGTCATAGTTGCTGTAGTGATTTTGCGTTGAAACATGTTCCACTTTTTCCTTTAGGGTTCTGAAAGGAAAATTAAAGGTTGAGATCATTCGTAAATTTAGTAAATACATTTATAGGTACTAGAAAGTCTACAGCAAATGACACACACACACGCACACACACACACACACACACACAAAGAGAGAGAGAGGTGGCTGGTACATAATTCAAAATCATTTCTTGTTGAGAATATGTTTTGGTCAAGACATTGGTTACATTTACACCTTGGTAATTTAAACCGTGGCAGTACTTATCCTTTCTCCACTAATTTCTTAAACAGTAAACGTGAAAATATTCAGCTAAGAAAACAATAAACCATAACATAAATACCTTATGCGCCTTCTGTATACATAAACTACTATAAGAAGCACCAAAACTAAGATGAATATTCCAGCAAATGAAGCGCCGATCACAACACCTGAAGACATAATGATATAGATTAAAAAGGGGATTCAGTATTTTCCGCATTTAAAAATTAAATTATAAATGTGAAACACAAGAAAAATAAAAAAAATGTATGAAATACATAAAAAAGGAATTACATTACATGTCGCAACCACAACAAAATGCATTAACCAAAAATTGTTATAAATGTAATAAAATCACTGATACTGACTTTCAGGTAAAATGACTTTATTGTTTGTACATGTAACATCACATTTTACATTTATATCTATGCCATTAGGTATTCCTGCATGCTTTATTATAAGCTTAAAACATATCATTAAAAGTGCTCTAACCATGGCTAAATAAACATCATTTCATATGAGTTCTATATTCGGCTAGTTGAACAATACATACCTGTGTGATCAGCTGGTGGTTGACTGTCTGACTTGAATGCACCAGCATTTGCGCCACCTGGAATTATGATGAATTGTAAATTTGAACGTAAAAACAAAATAAAATCGTTTATCAACTGAGATCCGTTTACTAGAATGTATCTGTTATATTATAAACGTCACCAGTAGAGCAGTAGAGACCAGACTGGGAGACATTATGTCACGTTTTAGGTCTCTACGGGACTGCAAAAAAAAGGAGTCTATAAAGACAGGTTTATTGTAGGCTCAAGATACTATCTTCGAGTCATTTGATTACACAAAACACGAAGTATCTATGTATATGCATACCTGGTTTGAAGTTACTGGAAGTTGTCGAACTGGAAAATTTCACGTCTGTTTTGGTGGCAGCGGTGGGACTGGATCTCGTCGCAAAACTTGTGGTAGGTGAGACTGGACGAGTGCTGGTTGTGGTGGTTGTAGTAGGCCTGGTGGTGGTTGTGATGGTTGTGGTTGTGGGGGTGGTGGTTGTGGTAGTAGTAGTAGTAGTAGTAGTAGTAGTAGTAGTAGTAGTAGTGGTGGTGGTGGTGGTTGTTGGAAGCATATCTAAAAAAAATGAAAATTCACTATCATTAAACGTATATAACATGCTTATTATTATTATTATTATTATTATTATTATTATTATTATTATTCAGCAGTGACATTGTGCACATACGAAGGTTCTTTATCATATCATGTCTCCAAAATTGGACTATATACTGTCTACTGGCTTCTGTTCTTCCATCTAATAGGATCGACACTTACCGTACATGCAGATATATCGGTAGGTATGCGGCCACGTCTCACACAGGTAGTTCCCCCAGCGCCACCCGTCTGGACGCTTCATGGCGGCGCAGTCAGTGTATGGCGCCAAGACGTGGTCCTCTGGCTCTCCCGGGTTCCAATTCTTGAAGGAGTCCAGTGTTGTGTGTCCTGAATAATAATAATAATAATAATAATAATAATAATAATAATAATAATAATAAAATCCATGCTCAAGTTCGTAAATTTGATAATGGGCTGGTCAGTTAGGCTAAGAATTTTTTTGACGTTGCAAAATCTTTAATTTTAGATTTAACCATCGACATTTCTTTTGCTTTGCACTGACGTTACAAGTAAGCCTTACTCCCCGGCACAGACGTGACGACATGAGGAAAATATCTGTAGCGACAGTTGCTTGCTACCTGACCGGTTATACAAATTAACCCCCCCTCCCCCATCCCCACTTCTCGTTAATCTCACCTGTATCCACCCAGTACCACGAGCCCTCGTTTGCTTTATCGTTGGCTCCTATCCAGACGCCATTAAACGACCCCCACGCAGACTGCAGAGAGTTCAGGATGCCATTCAAGAAGTTTTGGGTCTCTTGGTTATATATGGCTGCAAGTGTTCCGCCGGTACTTCTGCAGTCAGTCAAGGCATCCTCCCAGGTCTTTTCAACGTTGAAGAAACGGTAACACTTGTTTTGGAAGGGGTAGACATTAGGCTGGTCGCGAACTCTACTTGGACACCTCGATATATCTGAAAAGCAGTAATACGATATATCAATTTGAAAATAAAATTCTTTTGGTGATTGAAATATAAATATAACAGTGTTAGAGGCTATTTCATCATCAACACACGAGTTACCATAAATTAGATTTTGAACTCTCATCTGCTACTTGCCCGACTTTGAGCAGTTGAGGATGCACACAATCACAATCAGTGAGACGAAGGGAGCACCTACTGCAATCGGCTCCATTGCAGAAGTTTTAAGATCAAGAAGCAATATATCAGGACATAAATCCTCTTATTCTTTTGATATTTCTTCTCATTTATCAACACGCAACCCGCAATTTGTATGCATAAAGAGAAGGATTTGGTAAGGACAAAGAGACATTAGATTCTTTAAAGGAAATTTTAATGATCACGTGATAACTAAGAGGAATAAACGTCAGGGGCGGACGGCAGCCGTCTTCTGGGTCAGAAATTTTCAAGTTGACAGTGACGGGCATCTAATTTTTTTCTGTCGGAAGACGGTCGAAACGGAAGATTGTTAGTTTGGAGGACTGTCAGAAAATATCTCTGAAATCAGCCCCTGAATGTCGCCATGATTGTCGCTTATCGAAAGTATCGACCTCGGCGAAATTAAGAGTGGACCATCAAAACAAGGAAATACATCCAACCTTTTTTTACGGGGAAAAATAAAATCATAGCAAGCCACCGCAAATACCTAGAACAATGTGGTACGAGTAGTAACAATATAGAGCTAATTTCCCCTGATATCACATTCGGTTTGTGGTGTAAGTTAAAGATATTGCGGTGAGCATTATAAAACACGCAATCAAACACCTGATCTAAAATAGGTGGTAAACCAGCGTTTCTTAAGGGTAAGTCACCCCTAATGAGAGAACCCGGTGTTGGGTTACAGCAGAACTCGAAGTGAACGAAGTGAAATCTTATAACACATATCACAGCGGCTGATGAGTCATCATCATTATGTAAAAAAAAAATAATAATACAATAAACAAAGAAAGAAAGAAAACAAACTTTCGATGATTCAAAGCAAGTTTGAACCTTTCATGCACCGTTGATATCAATGCCATTCTCTGATCCAAGATTTTCTTTAAGTTCGATTTTACAAAAGTTTATATTGATGGGGGGGGGGGGGGGCGTCAAGAAGTTTACTTTATAATCTAAATACATTATCAATGCCATAGAGCGGCCCGTAAACAGCGTTGTCAGATATCGGATCTACATGTTAATGTCTAGAAAATATGTATGATCGCCACTGGCCGTAACCAGAGGTGGGCAGCCAGCAATTCAATACAACGAAAATGTTTTTGTGGTTTTTAAGATAATGCTGTATGTAATTTTCATCCGACCTCGGACACTGAATCATTTTGTTTTCCTCATTGATAAAAGTTACATGCGTGTTTTGTACTACATGTGTGATATTCTTGTTTACAAATACCAGGACTGACCATTGATATACGACGTAGAACAAAGCGAATGTTTTATAATTGCAAACTGAAAACAAAAATATAAAAAACGAAAATTTGCTGTTGGTAGAGATTGCGTTTTTTTATATCTAAATTAGGAACCATTCATTTAATGCTTGTTTGTCCGAGGTTGTTATTTAGTTAAAGGAAAACAAGTAAACATTTCATTTCGAAGAATAAACAGAAATGACATCGTCAATTTATGTGGATATTTGATAATGGACGATTGAGTATTTATTGGAAACGAAAAGTGAATGTAAAAATCTGATTAATAAAAGGCACAGTGAATGCAGCACAGAAACGTGTATCAGAACTTTTTTCTATAAGGGATGTTACGCCAGGTGTTTATACTGTATTAACCATTCACCCTTCAGACACATATTCAGTTCTACATGTATACAATCTCAATGGAAGACTCAACATAAGGACAATTTTTTTGGTATGGGGTCACAGTCATGGAGGTGGCGGTAACAGGAGCAAGATGTCGTAGGACGTACTGCAATACCAAAGCTTTCCGTGTCTAGGACGAGGTGTGCAAAATCTGCAAACGGTTAGCGAGACCAGTGTAATACAGTCTGGAGTTAATGTCCCAAAGTCGTGCCTAAAGGTATTAACAGAACGCGGCCCTCGAACGAAAACTTCCTACGGCGCGTTTAAATTATTTAAGCCACAAACTGCAACGATCCTAGTGCGTCGAGCACAATAAGAATGCACCAAACAAGCATCGTTGGTCAGCTTTAAGTTCCAGTTGAAAGAAAAAGCGCTGACCCCCCTCCCCACCTCCATAATCCAGGCCGCTTTATTTTACTAATCTTAAATGACTCAAATGAATCAGAGAAAAGAAGAGAGTTCCATGGTTGAACCACTTGACTCCGTGTAAACGCTCCTTGTGGCCCTAGTCACAACACTCACCCGGCCAGGACAGCGTCGTTTTTATATTCACCACACAGCAATCAAATACTAGCATTTGTGTTTATTTGTTCAATGTTGATCCCAAACAACGACGAAATATACTACAGATGTATGTCTAAGAGTTGACAAAATGTCACATTTACTTAAGGGAAACAACTTTTCTATAGTCAGCAAATATACCGCTTATCAGCTTGATACTGTCCCGCACAACATTTCAAGGACGTCTCTTTTACACATTGAGTTTTACTTTAATTTCCCCTTACAAACGCCCACCGCTTAATCTAAAATATTATTTCATATTCATTCAACGGTTTAGAGGAATACATAAATAAGATTAAAGGCGTGTGAGGAGGCTATAATTGCCAGGTGAGTCGTACAGCGCACCTTAGTCATATCGAACCATCGATGCTATCAGGTAGAACGCATACCAGAGGTGGAGCGGCTATGCTGAGCACAGTCATTAAGGTCCCACTCCAGTCCATTCAATCGGTCTTCGTGGATCGACCCAACTCTGCGAGGACTCTCGCTGAGCGCAATCAGCTTGAATGAATGACACGCCTCCTTTTGCTTCTAACGTACTCGTATAATAAAAAAAAAACTTTTATTCAGTTAAGCGAAAGAGATGTAGAGATATACGTCTCTTTGGGTGAGCTGATTGCAATCAGCAAGAGTCCCTGCAGAGTTGGGTCGATCCACCTAGACCGATGGTGACTATGGGAATGGAACATTAGTCTTCGCCGTAACATCTATATACCTGGCGTGTCTTAATGCAATCGTAAGAAGTTACAGGTATGATATATAATACTGTGACGGCAGTGACTGGAGCAAATATGTCAACGTTCCCTGTGATGTCGAAGCTATGACTCGTCATATACCGCGGTGACTGTATCAGAGAGATCAATTATAGATATGATGGGTGAAAAATAATATCAGACACGGTACACCCGCCCGCGCGCTTAGTGTATGCATCTCTCCTGCAGAACTTCGGGTTGCAGTAAAGAGCTGCAATTATAAGACGGAAATAAAAGAAAGGAAATGGAATAGAGAACCGCATATCTGTTTATTTGCAAATTTCCCACTAACTTCCACTATCCCATCGTCTGCCGTGAATCCCTAGTGTTGATAAAACTTAGTGAGATTCCACTATTTACGCACCTGAGGACCGTGTTGAAAGCGAATATAAAAACCTCAATATATATATCTACACATCCATGGTTTCGATGAGTATTTTCTTATTCAGCGATGGGTGAAAATGAAAGATCCAAAAAGCATGGTGTTTGTTTGACTTTGTCTTTCGAAAGGGTGAGGTTGTGGGCGTTAATTATGCTTAATACGAAAGTATAGTGTTTAAAACGAAAGTAAACATTAACCGGGGGGGGGGGGNAGCCGAGCGGGCACCATAGTTAATTACCCCCTTACAACTTTTAGTAGGCGGGACAGACGCTTAAGCCGGCCAAGCTGACAGTAATCTAGTGAGACTCCCCACAGGGATAGATCGATCTAAAAATCTATGGAAATGGGGTGTTAGGCTAAAGGACGTTATATGATACGCTCCTATTATATATTGTCAGCAGTTATCTCCATGGAACCTTAAATGAAATATGAACCCACACCATTCTTTAGCTCGGATTGAGAAATATGCTTCAGTTCATCTGGTGGTTCAATCCCCACCTGCTTTTTTTTCATTTTTTTTTAATTCTTTCTTTATTTGTATGCTGCACTTTAGCCTTAGAGTGTATGTAATCACAAGATAGATAATATGAGATTGTGACATGTACAGTCTGACTGTCCGTCACGACAGTACTTATTCAATTTCTAGGGGATGTTTTAATTACATATATGCACGGCATGCTTTTGTGACCTATGAAATCTGTAAAATCACTGGACAAAGGATATAGGAATATGTGAGAAAATGACAGTCTGACAACTCACTGTAATGACAAAGGTTTTCTAGTATTGAAAATAAGGGTGTAGGACAGATTTTTCAAAATCAGTTCCCTTCGATCAGCGCGTCTTCTCAAGAATGAAAAAAAAAGGCATATTTGAGAAGGACACGCTCTCGCTGCACCCCCACTACCCTCTTAAAATATTCTGCCTGACCCGTGTACGTCTTCCAACACAACTTTTAAGTTGCCATTAAAATGCCTGTACTTTATAAGTAATTCTTATGATGATCGTAGTCTACCAATACATTACTAGCGCAAGACCCATTTTAGTCTTCAAACACAATGCACTTATTCGTCCAAGTCCCCAATTATTGTATTGCGTCCCCAGACTAGCCCCCCCCCCCCCCCCAACCCCCGGCCATCGCCAAGAGAACCCACTGCCCCACATTCAAACGACAGCAGAATTCACTCCATCCTCGGTTGACGCGCTTTGGACCTTAGACGGGTTTAACTTGGAACCGGTCTGAACGGATTCCAGAACGTCCTGCCAGGCTCGAAGTGTGTTTCATACAAAAATATGCATTCGGTTACTCACGAGATGCATCGTACGATATGGCATCCGGAGTTAAGCTATGTGCAATAGATAATACCCAAATCTGTGTTTAATCTCTGGGGTCACCATGCAAAAAGACTAGTGAAAGCTTAAGTTTTATGCACATGTATTTTTCAGCACCAAATGAAATCCACGAAATATCATAGAAGTATCGTAACCTATACACGTATTTTGTCTTTTCGGCTAACAGCGTGGGGTGTTGTATCATAAACTTTTATATATACAGGTATCTGTGAATTCGAGCATAATCGTTTGTATGGTACGTGGTTCGAGAGCCTGGTATTTTACTTCACCGTGATTGACTTATTTAAGTGGAGAGGGCGTTTCTTGTCAGTATTGTAGTCTATAGTTACACATTATATAACGACTGTAAACGATATGAATGGATTGTCATATTGATTGATTTGTTCTTAACAGGTAAGAAAGGGGTTCAATACACACCCACATATTGATCGGGACATATCAACCCATACAAATAGAAATATATGAAAATATATATCGCGCATACGGTAATACATTATTTGTTGAAAGAGGATCAGGATATTTATTGTATATTTGACATATAAATCCCTGCCTACTAATAACCAATGGCACTCATCACTTGCATCGTGTTGGCGCTCAGTTGGGATCTACGTGTCTGTGTTTGGGTACAAGAGAGAGAGAGAGAGAGTATTATCGCCACCTACCTGCCACAGATTCACGGCACGTAACCAACAGTCCTATCAATGCACCAAGAATCACCCGCACGGAGAAAAACTGACAGGATTTCATCTTGCTTTCGACCCGTCTCTCTCTGCACTGCAGTGATTCTATCCACAAAGAATGCGAAGATCGTACACTCCAAGGGCAGTGTCAATACACGGTTTGTTTAGAACGTTGAGGCTGACCAGATGTAAACAATGTATAAATACTTGTTGTTGACAATAAACCCCAATTCTGACTCTTGCTATAGAGGTTCATCCAGTGTCAATGGCCGAAAAGACCCTCTCCCATACAAATCAGAGTACTGACAGTATGTTTTGATATGCTTTCTCCAAAGTAACTTACAGGAGATTGTGTGTGGCAACAGTGGCAAAAGTACACTTGAGTTTATCCCTTCGATACAACTAAGAGTTGATTAACGCTTCCCCACAACGTGTAGGCGTCTCTAACTTCTCCGAGTCGTGCTCAAACTGTAAATCTCCCTCGTTCCTTCTCGGCCACAGCTAGACCCTTATATAGACCTTGTGTACCAACTTTGTTAGGAAGAGAAATACTGTGCTAAGGGTTCAGATTCCTTTGCAGTCTGAGCTAGCCTTCCACGTCCTTCCGCCTCGAGTCTGTGCTCCTATTATAGCTGAGCACTTGCCCCATCAACACAAAAATACACGCATTGTATATACGACCCCAGTGACGTCGGCACCCTCATTGTTATTAAGATGCGATCTCGACACGGTGACCCCTGTTTCTATATTGAGTCATACGAGGGGACCTGCTTTGCGTGACAAAGGGGGATTTAGCCTTCGTCGCTTCGGTACACCTACGCAGAGTAACTACCTGGTCTGACGTCACACAGATACACCTGAGGACCCCGATATCACTGCTCTTCTTGAATCTTAGTGTAGAGTTCGAGTTTAAACTATATGGACAATCTTTTGAGATTTTACACCCAAGGTAAAAATTTGGAAATCCACCTTTGAATAAAATACCGCGCCTGTTCTCGTTTTATTATGATTTTTTACTAATTTTAATTTTATTTATATTTAAAAAAAGGAAAGCGACACAAATTTGGGCCGTAAGTCACTCTATTTCAGTGAACCGCTGTCTACTTTCTCGAATTAGAGCAGAATAAAAATATATCAAAGTGAGAGTCACCATAACGAAAGAGTAATATATGATGCTTCTGGACATAAATTACGATCACACCATAATTTAACTCAGCGGTAACATCTCACAAGATTGAAGAGAAGAAACCGTGCCATGACGTAACACCTCGTGACAACACGTGACCCTGTTATTTATCACCCCATTTCCATAGATTAGATCGACCTACTTTAGATCGACCTAACTCCCTGGGGGTTCACGCTAAATAGCTGTCAGCCGGGCGGACACGAAAGTTAATTACCCCCTTACAGCTTGTAGTAGGCGGGACGGATATTCAAGTCGGATTATCTGAAAGTAATCTAGTGAGACTCCCCGCCGGGATAGATGGATCTAAAATCTATGGGAATAGAGCCTATGTCTGAGGGTGCTTTATCTATGTACTGGTACAATAGCTCTCTTTTAAACCTTTCACAGATATCTGTTAATGTTTTTTTTTTTCATTTTTCATATTGCCTTAACAAATTCAGCCTAATTTTATTTATTTATTTATTTATTTATTTATTTATTTATTTATTTATTTATTTATTTATTTTTGTGAAATAACTGAGAAACGACAATGAGCTGCAAATTGTATTGGTAATGATACAAATCCACCCTGTTTATCCGATCTTTAAACGCAGGTGCATGACCCCATTTGGTTGTGAATTTTCCAGAATAGTTTATTTCTAAACAAGGACGTCCCGAACAAGAGCGCGTCCCTAAAAAGAATCCCTGCTGATTTTATTAACTTCGAACAAAAAATCGGGTCACGAAGAAAGTGGCTTACTTGTATTATGTGTCTGAATGAGGTGGCGACCTTATGATGTTTTGTTTAAATGAATTCTCATCCATGTTCTATAAGGTCATCGCCTGTTCAGAGTCCGACGGATGAAATATGTCTGGAAAGTAGGTGTACTTACATGTGACTTGAGATTTAGAAACTAAATGATACTACAGAGAAAACTATTTTGATCCTGTTAGATGTACAGTAGTATCGAATTAACCTACCATTAATTATCCTGTATAATAATTTCTAGTGCAAGTGTTAATTTTTATTATAGTTAAACACACTTTAAAACATTTTCATTCTTTTGTTTTCGGACTATTATAATTTTTACTTTATTATTTATTTGTTTCGTTCTCACCATTTTTCTCTATCTTAGCAAACGAATCGATTGTAAAATCATTTTTAAACTGCCACAATTTTGTGGCCCTCGAACCAAGGGCATTCGATCTCAGTTTATCATGTACGATACTTCCTTTCATACAGGTCACCACGTGTATGGGCTTTTCAAAGGTCTTCTGAGCCTAAAAAGCCTGTACCACAACCATTGTACATGTTCATGACACGTAAAATACGTCCATGCCACTTCACCCTTACTCCCTCTTCAATTCAATATAATGTCTTTTGCATTAAAAGACAAGACAACGGTACATAAATCAATAAAACTTCATTTCTTAATTCGAGTTATACATTTTCAGTTATTACATAATGTTGCATGACGTCAGACCAGCTGACTACATATATGTATTTCTTAGTGGGCATTTTATGTACAAAATGATATATGAAAAAATGGGTGAAATTTACTTGTCTAAAACCGATAATAATAATAATAATAATAGTAATAATAATAATAATAATAATAATAATAATAATAATAATAAAATATTGAGGTTTCCCAAGGGTCCATCCATTCCTTTTACGTCGCAGAAAATAAAAATATGAGTCATGTATATGTCATAGGACCGCTGACAGTGGTGCGACAGAGGATAATGTTACATTAGAAACGTCTTCTCCACGCACCTTACCCTATGTACACTGACCTGTGGATCCATGGAGATTCATAATGGCAAGATATTCAAAACACTTTTCACAAACAAGAAAAAAAAAGCACTGGGCTCAACACATCACAATAGCGAAGATATAATGTTCGTGTGGCAAGGTAGAGCCCAATCACCCTGGGTGTGGCTGACTGGCACTGCTCTATTACATCATAGTCTACAGAGATTCGTGACATGAAAAGTGGCTATAAGATGTACTTAACAATACGTCCTGTTGATCCCTTATGGCGGCACCGCCCCCTAAATAATACCCCTCAGTGACGGCTCGTGAAGACGATATTGCGCGTCATAGTGATGGACAGCCCGAGAACAGTCCAAGGGTTTAGAAGCTGGATTCGCTGAGCCTCCCTCACTGATGGAATCTGATAGTTTAAATCTTTTACTCTTTTGGCAAGATATATTGTGAAAAAATCCCTTAAACCTTTGAAAATGGTTCTTTCTAAAAACTGTCACGGCAACAAAAAAATTCACCGATTACCTCAGTTTACAAGCAGTTATTTCTTTGATATCACGGCGGAATGTGTCTCCTACACCCCGTTGTGTAATTTAGCATAAAAAGGATAGGCCTGGATTTCTAAACGACCATAAAATCGCGTTGTGTTGGTACACGTCAGGGGGTTCTGTGTCTATTTCTTTTTCGATCCTTCTAAAGAAGCTAGAAATGGTTTTATTTGACTCGGGCGATAAGTCAACACAACATTCAAGAATTTCCAGTTGCAAATGTCATCACTATTTTGTTAACATTTACACCAAATTATTAGCATCATCCGCATTCGCTTGTGCCTTCATCGTCATGTATCCGTCATTGGACAGACCGACCTTTAAATCATCCACATCGTCCTCTTTTAATTCAAGTTTGGCATTTTCACCAAAAGATGTGGGATTTTTTATTTCGTCGTATGGGTTCGGGTCGCCCAATTCGGCGTAAAAGTTCTCCTGTGCGGGACCCGCGGCCCCCAGGTCGGTCGGTAGGGCACCCCCGTACATCGGATTGGAGAACCGCGCGTTCATGCCCTCTCCGTCGTCAGTGACGTTATGAGTCCATAGAGGCTCTGGCTCTTGTGCTTTTTTCCTGTAATAAAAGAAAATTGAGATGCTCGATAAATGCTGTTCAGTTGAAGTTGAAGTTTATCACTTAAGTCGTATAGAGATGGAGATAAATGTGTCAGACTGTGCTGAAAATAAATTAATGGCTTGACATAACATTAAATACATGTATATAGGCCTAAATCAATGACAAGTTGCATGTTGTTTTTAATTTTAAAAAACTTTTCAGAATTGAAATATTTTGTCTGGGTGAGTTCAGCATTGAATGTTCCGATATGTAAACTAGAAATTGTGCCACACTATCTTAAAACTTGTCAAACTCAAATTAATTATTTCTCGTCTTCTTTGGGTTAATCAAATTATAAACTAGAACTTTATTTGACTATTTCTTCCCACGAATTCTATCTCTGATCTAACTTACGAGTTTAATCTGCGTCTGAAGAGCACGAAGACTAAGACCAGTACAACCAGTATAACCAGAACAGCGGCGGTTGCCGTCAGCCCAATTGTCAAACCTGTAGTAATAATAATAATAATAATAATAATAATAATAATAATAATAAAATATTGAGGTTTCCCAAGGGTCCATCCATTCCTTTTACGTCGCAGAAAATAAAAATATGAGTCATGTATATGTCATAGGACCGCTGACAGTGGTGCGACAGAGGATAATGTTACATTAGAAACGTCTTCTCCACGCACCTTACCCTATGTACACTGACCTGTGGATCCATGGAGATTCATAATGGCAAGATATTCAAAACACTTTTCACAAACAAGAAAAAAAAAGCACTGGGCTCAACACATCACAATAGCGAAGATATAATGTTCGTGTGGCAAGGTAGAGCCCAATCACCCTGGGTGTGGCTGACTGGCACTGCTCTATTACATCATAGTCTACAGAGATTCGTGACATGAAAAGTGGCTATAAGATGTACTTAACAATACGTCCTGTTGATCCCTTATGGCGGCACCGCCCCCTAAATAATACCCCTCAGTGACGGCTCGTGAAGACGATATTGCGCGTCATAGTGATGGACAGCCCGAGAACAGTCCAAGGGTTTAGAAGCTGGATTCGCTGAGCCTCCCTCACTGATGGAATCTGATAGTTTAAATCTTTTACTCTTTTGGCAAGATATATTGTGAAAAAATCCCTTAAACCTTTGAAAATGGTTCTTTCTAAAAACTGTCACGGCAACAAAAAAATTCACCGATTACCTCAGTTTACAAGCAGTTATTTCTTTGATATCACGGCGGAATGTGTCTCCTACACCCCGTTGTGTAATTTAGCATAAAAAGGATAGGCCTGGATTTCTAAACGACCATAAAATCGCGTTGTGTTGGTACACGTCAGGGGGTTCTGTGTCTATTTCTTTTTCGATCCTTCTAAAGAAGCTAGAAATGGTTTTATTTGACTCGGGCGATAAGTCAACACAACATTCAAGAATTTCCAGTTGCAAATGTCATCACTATTTTGTTAACATTTACACCAAATTATTAGCATCATCCGCATTCGCTTGTGCCTTCATCGTCATGTATCCGTCATTGGACAGACCGACCTTTAAATCATCCACATCGTCCTCTTTTAATTCAAGTTTGGCATTTTCACCAAAAGATGTGGGATTTTTTATTTCGTCGTATGGGTTCGGGTCGCCCAATTCGGCGTAAAAGTTCTCCTGTGCGGGACCCGCGGCCCCCAGGTCGGTCGGTAGGGCACCCCCGTACATCGGATTGGAGAACCGCGCGTTCATGCCCTCTCCGTCGTCAGTGACGTTATGAGTCCATAGAGGCTCTGGCTCTTGTGCTTTTTTCCTGTAATAAAAGAAAATTGAGATGCTCGATAAATGCTGTTCAGTTGAAGTTGAAGTTTATCACTTAAGTCGTATAGAGATGGAGATAAATGTGTCAGACTGTGCTGAAAATAAATTAATGGCTTGACATAACATTAAATACATGTATATAGGCCTAAATCAATGACAAGTTGCATGTTGTTTTTAATTTTAAAAAACTTTTCAGAATTGAAATATTTTGTCTGGGTGAGTTCAGCATTGAATGTTCCGATATGTAAACTAGAAATTGTGCCACACTATCTTAAAACTTGTCAAACTCAAATTAATTATTTCTCGTCTTCTTTGGGTTAATCAAATTATAAACTAGAACTTTATTTGACTATTTCTTCCCACGAATTCTATCTCTGATCTAACTTACGAGTTTAATCTGCGTCTGAAGAGCACGAAGACTAAGACCAGTACAACCAGTATAACCAGAACAGCGGCGGTTGCCGTCAGCCCAATTGTCAAACCTGAAATAATAATAATAATAATAATAATAATAATGCTCTGTCTGTTTTTTGTTCTATTTCAAAATTTTGTTAGCCTCTCCTCCATAGGAACGGCTGTTACTTTTTAGAGTTTTCGACTACAGTTTTTAAAAATTTGTTTTGTGGTGCATATATTGTAAATGCTGTGTTTAATTTAAGTGCCTATGCATGTACCAGTAAACATACATCAGTAAACAAAATATCATGCACATGTATTTCTATCATCAATATGAAGGTCCAAAGAAACTTATTGACCCTGGCCCGTTGACCAGTTGGATCGTTTTTCCATAATTTTGACATAAATAAGACCATTAATAAATATCTTGAAATTAATGTATTAGTTATCGCACTGATCACTACGTTCTCCTGTATTTGTCCCACCAAACATACCTTCGTTATTCTGCTCCTGTTGCTGAACGGCTGCTGCATTTGCGCCCCCTGAAAGAAGTGAACAAAAGTCATTCTGAGTTATGATATCTTCTTCTTTCGGTATTTTAGTGAAACCTTAGAAGCATCTTTTCATCTTCATCACATTTCATTGTATCTTTTTACTTTAAAATGTTTAAAACATCGTACCCATAAGCCAGCTGTGACGTCACAGATTCCTCATTTGTCACTTACGCTGTAATAACCGACTTATTTTTATTTCTACCTGTATATTCACTGTATAACAAGTATATAACAAGCGCAAAATTATACCCCTACCCCCACATCAACAACTCTTACCTGGCTTATCAGACTTCACAGTTGTTGATGTTGGGAACTTTTCTTCAGATTTCGTTGTAGATGGCGTAGAAGAAGTACCACGCTTTGTAGTAATAGTAGTGGGGGTAGGGCCTCTGGTTGAAGAGACGGTTGTGTTTTCGTTGCTTATTGTTGCCGGAGTGGTGGATGTATTTGGGGTAGTGGCGGTTATCGTGGTAGGTGCTACTGATGTTGTTGTCGGCGTGGTTATTGTTGTTGTCGGTGTAGTTGTTGTTGTCTGTGTAGTTGTTGTTGTTGTTGTCGGTGTAGTTGTTGTTGTTGTCGGTGTAGTTGTTGTTGTCGGTGTAGTTGTAGTTGTTATCGGTGTAGTTGTAGTTGTTGTCGGTGTAGTTGTTGTTGTCGTTGTCGGTGTAGTTGTTGTTGTTGTCGGTGTAGTTGTTGTTGTCGGTGTAGCTGTTGTCGTTGTCGGGGTAGTGGTTGTAGTTGTTGTTGAGGTGGTAGTCGTCGGAATCATGTCTGAAATATAATAATAGCATTTTGTCATCGGCCACGTCTTATAACTACACTAATCAGAGTATAATACAAATTTTGAAATAACTTAACATAAATATTGATACGCACGTATGTTACAATCAATGTACATGTAAAAAATATTTTACTTATGGTGACTATGATCCTCAATATGTACAGTGTGTATACCGCACCATGTTAAAAAAAGTTTTATGTATAAAACACTATACATACCGTACATGCATATAAATTTGTACTGGTAGAAAAAATGGGTACAGTGGCTGTCTACCCATTTCCATCCATGCTCTCTCCTCAGGATGGAGCACGGATGGTTCTGGTTACTTGACGGCTGCCCAGAGTTCCAGTTTGTGTAGACCAAAGCGTGCCCTGGAACATGGATACAAAATATATACATGGGTAAATGCTATACTTAATATGAAATAATATTTCTATTGAAAATTGTGCCTCGTCATGTTCTGATAGGGATATAAACTATATGTTATTTTACAGCACATGTAGCTATAAGATGACACTATAAATACCTGAACACGTGGAAAAGAGAACAAATGAATGATATCATATGAGAGAGAGAAAGAGAGAGAGAGAGAGAGAGAGATAGTATCCAGTGATTGATTGGATAGCTTCTTGTCTGCCTGTCTGTCTGTCTGTCTGTCTGTCTGTCTAGCTTCGTGGCTAGCAGAATGGATGTACATGTGTGCGGACAGACAGACAGACGGACAGACAGACAGACAAAAAGGGGTGGGTTTCTAGCGTAAAGACATGTAATGTGCATTCTCGATAGCACGTCATCTGCCAACAACATTAAACGAACTGCAGGCACCCAAAGTTATTATTTTGATAATAATAATACTTCAGGTGTAACATATTGGCTGTAAAGGTACACCAGCGGGATACGAGTACAACTTGATGTCTGGACAGGCGTTTAGATACGCTAGACCATGTCACAGGGAACGCCTTTCTTCTTCTTGAAATGTAGTGTATTTGTTATGAATGCTTTACAAATGTCACCCACTTTTATATACGCATCTCTCTTGTGTAGGCATTTAGGGAATGTTGATTCATGTATTTCGCATTTCAGTATAGTCTGCAACTTACAGTACTGTTGAGATAAACCATTAAGCTAGGGTATCAGGGGCTTCTAAAATATGATACAAAAATTAAAGTATGCGCGATGCATTAATTTTGTGACAGACTGCTAGCACACCCTGTGGTCAGAGAATGCACGCGTGTGTGTAAGCGCGCGTGCACGTATGTGTTCGAACCGTAAATAGTTACCTGATGACCACGCCCATGCACTCCCACTCCTCCTCAGTCCTATCCAGATGCCGTTATTCCTCCAGGACGATGACAGCACCGTGGACAACACCTCCGAGATAAAGTTCATCGTTGCCTGGTCGTGGATCTCCACGTGTCTGCCCCCGCGCTGCTGGCACCAGGCCTGAGCATCCGACCAGTACTTCTCGCTGTTCACGAACTGGTAGCAGCGCTCCCCGAAGTTGAAGACGTCGTGTTCGAAGCGTATGCGAGAGGGACAGCGCGATGTGTCGTATGTAGCTGAAGAAAGAAGGAATATATACGAGTTGATATATATGTTGATATAGCGCACATGTAACAGATGTGATTTTGAATTATGATATTCATGTACAGTATGTGTTGAGTTAGTTTTCAGCGAAATGCAAACACGTGCTATTACATGTATATGGTACACACTTACAATGTACATGTATATGCACCTTATGTTGCGGTGTACGTTATTTAGGCCTACATATACACAAATGCGAATGCACAGTATAACACAGTATACACACACACACAGAGAGAGAGAGAGAGAGAGAGAGAGAGGACACAGACGAAATAACAGTTAATAGACACGTATAAAGTGGATAACTGCAGAAATATTATTGAAATACAAAGGCACAGCAAAAACAGTAGATGCACCTACCTTCAACTTTTGTTCCACGCAGAAGAAAACACAACAATATTCCTCCTGCGAGTGTCAAAAAGTTTGGTCCTCGGCTGTGCGACATCATTAAAAGATCACAAGGTTTTCCAACAAATTTCCTCTTCTAAACACGAAAGAACGCCTGCTTCGGACACTACAGCACGCGAAATTCCCTTGTTTACTGCGTCCTCTCTTAAACTGGGGAACTAACTGTGGGAATACCTCAGAAGCAAAACCTTTTACCTCCCATTGAAATTGTAATGCTAATGAGCTTTACGTATGTGAGTCATGCGTTTTCTTTTCTTTGTGTTATATGTGTAGACCCTATCAATTTTTCGCCCACGTCAAGGGCCTTTGTCAGAGTATCGTATGTCAGATTGCCCACCTTTGTAGCGTCCATTTTCCTGATGTTTTTATTACAAAGGTGGAAAGGTGTTATGATCTCTGGGGCATTTGCAGGGGAGCGAAAGGTGGAAGTTACTTTTAAGGTAAATGGGTCACATTTAAATTATCACAGGTGCATGGTTAATTGAATTATTTAACTACCTGTATTAAATTTCCAGCCCCCTTGATGTCAAGAGTACGAAAATAAAACAATAAAAAGTCACTTTCATATTTGTTTACATTTAATGATTTTGAGTATTTTATTGTATTTCACGTTATTTGTACAGAAATTTTTCCCGCGAATTTCAAGGTCAGTTTTTAATGTAGTTGTAAAGTGCGACCGGCTTTGTCAAACGTTTTGCTAAATAGCATTTTAGTATGACATTTAATGACAAAAGTCATACGTAGCTTAAAGTATCTTTTAGCATACGACTTTTACAAAACCAGTTTTTTATAGCCCTTATTTTCATACTTGCGGGATTTTAATCTAAACGCTAGTGTTCACCAACAAATTAATAAACGGGGAATTATACATTATACAGTATGTTTCAGGTGATTTTGCGAGGTGCAGAATTCATTTAAAACAAAACAAGAAAAAAACTTTTGATATAAAACAAATAACAACAAAAAGAAGACAATTCGATCTGAAAAAATGACAAAAAGTCAGATTTATAATATTGAAGGAGAATATGAACCCAGTATGTCTTGGCCTTGTACCGGTACCTCAGTGACTCTTCGCCCAACATTTTCATTAGTCACAAGCCTATACTTTTGCGCTACACTGTAACCCTCCTACTCGAGCAAAATGCGACAGTGTCATTAACACCCCCATTGAAACTGTATCCTCTCAGGTATCATTATTGTCAGCAATGTTTAACTGAAGTTACTGGTATGGTATTAAAGGGCTGAGTCAGGCCGAGTTCGAATGCGTATTTACGTACAATATCTCCACCTACACATCAAATTTCGCTGTAACAAAAGGTACAACTGTGTACTAAACATCTATACGTCTTCACATCGCTGATCATTGTTCACAATACTTTAACAATCGTGTTTCTTGATAAGAATGCGACATGACAACCTAGGTTAAACTCATTCGCTATGTTAAAGGTTGCACACTGTCAAGTTACCCCATACATGTATTGCTATTATACGTCCCACTGCACTCTAGGGGAGCGTTCAGATAAACCCGTCGTACTAGCTGGATCGATCCAACTCTGCAGAGTTTCTTGCTTAAGAGCAGCCAGTGTAATCTGCTTAATTGTCCGAGACGACAAACAAGGGGGTAATTAACTATCGTGCGCACTTGGCTTTCGGAAGCTCTTTCACTTGAGTGAAGTAGGCTACTTTAAGTTAGGTGTGTGGGGGGGTGTCAGACAATTAAGCTGTTTACAATAACTGCGCCTTAGCGAGAATCCCCACTGAGATAGATCGATCCTGCTGGACCGATATCTTGTTATATGAACACAGCCCAGGGGCCGCCCACGAGTTCAGTTACCCCTGGGGCAAGTGTTTCCGCCCGTTGTCCCCGTTAACGTGGTTGATAGCCTTGCCTATGGAGACGCAGTGTGGAAAACACTCATAGCGCGCACTGGACTTAAAAGACAGCGCACACAGAGAGTTCATTGCTCAGTGTTTGCATATCTGGTACATGTAGCCCAGCGTAAAGTTGCAGAGTGTGCGGGACTTTGGGTATGAAATTGTTGGAGATGAGTACTGCGGAGTTTAAGTGGGTGGAAACCAGTCATCCTTAAGGAAGACGACCTAATAATTTAAAGTGTTGTCAACAGACACGGTATTTAAAACGCACAGAAATGTCAGAGCATTTTTCGAAGATATGAGGGAGTTGTCCCAAATTAAATCCTCATAATCTTTTTAGCAAGCACGCTGATGTGTTTGAATGTTTAGTTTCGCTCCTTTGTTTCCTGATTTTGCAATTGCCCCCTGTTTACTTGATACATGTAAAACATTAAAACAATGATATCAAAAAGAAATATTTTATTGGGGTAATAACTCTTTTGGGAACAATGCACCGAAAATGAAAATAACACAAACATAAAACAGCAGAAAATTTTATTGGAGTCCAAGCACCACCACTTGAGCCATGTTTCTACACCAACAATGTCACATACACGTAGTATTAATTGAGCGTTCACCTATGCGTTCATATTAAGGATCTTATGCTGTAAATTTTCAACAAACAATCTAAAAGGTATAGCCCGTTTTAAGATAGTTGATAAGATACGTTGGTCTTTAATAAGTCCCAGTCTTTAAAGTAAACCTCTCAAGCGCCCATATACTTCATGAGGTCAAGAGTAAGAGGAACATAAAACAAGTTGTCACATATTTGACGCCCTGCCTGGAAGTGGAAGTTGTTAACAAGAGTAATAAATAGCTGGTAAGCTGTCCGCACACGGGTCAATAATATAAAAACCATCGTTATATACCATAGTTAACTGCGTATGTGTGGGTTCTTCAGCTTAGTATTGAATGTCCCTCTGTATATGTACCCCCAGTATATGTATATGTACGGGCCCATAGTGGTTGTGGATATGATATTGCATGTGGCCATCATATTAATCTATTCACAAAATAGTTGTATTAATATTTTCAGTTTTACTAAATCCTAATGCAAATGGAAGTACTAGTATAACTACAAGTGTGAGAGGAGAACTTACACTAATATAATAACCGCCGTGGCCATATGAGCATTTTACTACGAGTTCAGTCTTGTTTTCAGAGGAACAACTTTTTTGTACCTTCGATAATATTTTACAGCATTTTTACAAAAATGGCAATTTAGGCCATCGATTTGTTATTCTTTTCATAAAAAAACATGTAGGTATATAATTTCACATTTACGCAATTGAAAATATTACGCCAGTTAGAATTCAACAAAATATGATATATCGAAAGTAAATTGTATCACAGAGCATCATACAGTCGAGTTAAATGTGCTTACTAGCGTATGGTGAATTTGTAATGTTTCAATAACTTGCAATAACAATACAAATTTATGATTCTGAAACAAAAAAGTCACGTGTCGATCATGACGTCAGTGATTCGTGTGTTCCAATACGTCACTGGTTTCTGTGGTTCTGCTGACGTCACGAATTATAGCCGTCTCTATTACGACATAGATTCTCCTACGCTGTATGGTTTGATGGGGATGGTAGCACGGTCCTTCGCAATGGATGCGTACAGGGGGTTGTACAGATCCGCGCTACTCTGGGTGTTTGGCCCCAGTTCTGTATAAGCAGCGTTGTCATAGCTTATGGTCTCCGCGGAGTAAAACGTGTGACGTAATCTATACCAGGAGAAACTGTCAATTATTCATTGTTAAAAACAAGCCATAATCAAGCGATTTTCAACTGTTTTACCACCATTGAAAATTGGTCTTTGTTGTACATGTAGTTCGAGTAGAAGTTGAACTTGTGTTAAACTGTACGGTTTGATGAAAAAGGTCAAACACGAAGAAAAAAACCAAGAAACGCAAGGAAACATATATCCTCACAATACTGGACATTTTTTTGGCAATCAATAAGTTTATTTTAAATTGTGAATATATTTGAAAACAATATTCCCATTTTGTCAATATCTAAGGTTGAATAGGAATACTTGCCCGTACATGTACTGGTAAAAATAACAAGAATTAACTCACTTTCCGCTTATTTTGTATACATGTAGAACCCGATATTTCAAAGGACTTACCTCGTCCAAGCTTTTGTCCGTATGACAAAGACACTGATCACCACCACCACCACTATCAGCACCACCCCTCCTATAACACCAACACTGGCATACACGGCTGGGGAAAGAAATGATGAGTTTCCTTATTATTACATCACATATGTTATACGGCGACTTATGCCCGCCAAGTTGTCATAAGCATGTTTATTACATGTTGATTAATAACACTTGAAGTGAAAAAGCGTTATAATGATTTTTGAACACACCTAAATTTTTTTACTCTTTTCATTAAAAAAATGAAGAGAATGAAGAGTTATGATGTGGAAGGGTAAATAAAGGAATAGATGTAATCTACTTGCTCCAAATGTAATTCGTGTGTTAAAACGGAACATGATATTAATTTGCCGTTTTTCATGCAACATGAAGATAACAGACACCAACAAAGATTTTCCGGTAATATTTGAAATAAAAATTGATACATTAAAAAAAATATATATAAACTAAATATTTTCTGTAATATTTCAATTCAAAAATGATGAATTGGAAATATCTCATTGTGATTTAGTTTCGAATGGGGAATTTTCTATCTCAAATCCCAAAATGAAGCGAATTGTAATAAAGAGGTTAGTACAACATACAGCATAGTACAAGAGAGAGGTTGGGGATAGGATAAATCCTTGGTCCGTGACCAGCCAACTCTATTTCCTGTTCTACGTGAATTAATGATTATGACATTCGATTTTGCTTGCAAATCCATTTATTTTGTTTGATCTGTGACCTCTGATTTTATCTTCCGTGCTCCTGTGGTTGGTAACCCCCCTCTCTCTGCCCCTCCTTTAGTTACACACAGGTCGTAATACTAGTTGAAAATTAACCTGGTAATTGGTTAAAAGTATTTAAAGAAATTTATCTACAGATTGGACAAACCACTTACAAATGCAATAAAAAAAGTTTCCCACCTGTTTTGTCTGTTTGTTCAGCTTTCTGTGCTCCTGTTTTACCGCCAGTGCCTGATTAAATTTTCAAATTGAATTTACAAATAGGAGGAAATTTACCAAGAGAAAATAAATAAATAAATAAATAAATAAATAAATAAATAAATAGATAAATAAATAAATACAGTTATTGTTATTTGCAGTTTTATAAGTATCAAAATTCTAATAATATAATCACATAAATATAGCAAACATATCTTAAACTGTTTTTTTTTTAAATAAATGATGCAATAGATTGTTGCTTGCAATAGGAAAGAGTTAACCTAAAATCAATGTTCAATTTTTAAATACCCGTTTTGCCGTCTCCTGGTTTAGTCGTGGATTCATCTTGACTTGGTTTTGTTGACGGCTTATCTTTGGTTGAACTTGGTGGTTTTGGGGTGGTAGATGGTTTCATGGATGTCATTTCAACCGGAGTCGTGGTAGTGACGATAGTGGTGTTGGCTGCGGTTGTTGTTGAAGTTGCAGTGGTTGGGGTAGTTGGGGTGCGTGATGATGCTCTGCAAGTGGTGGAGTTGGAAGCGGTTGTCGGAGCAACCGAGGTTGTAGAAATGGCGGTCACTGTTGTGGTGGTAGTAGTTGGAGTAGTAGTGGTTGTAGACGGTGTTGTAGTTGTAGTTGTTGGATTACTACTAGTTGCAGTTGTAGTTGTTGGATTACTACTAGTTGTAGGTGAAGTAGTTGTTGGAGTGGTGGTAGTTGTAGTTGTCTGGGTAGTAGTAGTAGTAGTGGCTGTAGTAGGTGTTGTAGTTGTAGCTGTTGGAGTAGTAGTAGTAGTGGTTGTAGTAGGTGTTGTAGTTGTAGTTGTTGGAGTAGTAGTAGTGGTTGTAGTAGGTGTTGTAGTTGTAGTTGTTGGAGTAGTAGTAGTAGTGGTTGTAGTAGGTGTTGTAGTTGTAGTTGTTGGAGTAGTAGTAGTAGGGGTTGTAGTAGGTGTTGTAGTTGTTGGAGTAGTAGTAGTAGTAGTAGTAGTGGTTGTAGTACTTAGCAGTTTATTATCTGTTATGGTGTGCACAATAAAAATACATAAGGGTACATGGAGCTTATTACAAAATGCTGAGGATAATTACACCATACATGTACATACTGCAAATATGCATAACACACAGGACCTTCTTGTAGCTTGTAACATACGTGATGATTTTTAAAGTTATACACAACCTATTTTCAACTTTGCCAATTTCTCCATTAATTTCTCCATGTGTTTGTCTCATTGCCCAGTTAATCAACAAACCTTGTCCCCATGGACCCGACCCTCTCTCATAACCCATAACAAATCCTATAACCTTAAAACATTGCCAACATCTAGCACAGACTTTCAGTCTCCTTTTTTTTTCTACGCAACTCTGGCCTCGGCAACTCATCGTTCATCAGTTTACACAACTCTCACCACGCAGTGACATGAACAGTTTCAGACTTCTCTCTCCACTTGATGAGAAAGCGGCTGACATTTGGTTTAGCTATCAAAATTCTTCCACGTTTTAATGCTGCGCTGTCAGGCTCTTTTCACCTCATTGGTTCAGCCAGAGAAGAAGGAGAGAGGGGCCTTTCATTTTCCAAACTCTCTCTNAGTGGTAGTAGTAGTTGTAGTAGGTGTTGTAGTTGTAGTTGTTGGAGTGGTAGTAGTAGTTGTAGTAGGTGTTGTAGTTGTAGTAGTTGTTGTAGTAGTTTTAGTGGTAGTTGGCAATAGACCTAAGCCAATAAGAGAAACCAATAGCAAAGCTCATTCTCTTAAATTGTAAAAATGTTAATGTTGATTTTATACGTCAATTGAAAACATGTTTTATACGTCAATTGGCAATTGACACAATAAGTTTCGCTAAATCTAATAATGAAATAGGCCTGTAAATTACACTACAAATGTCAAAGTATTCAACCTATAACTATTGCAAAAAGTACTGGTATATCGAATGCACTCAATAGCAAAGGGTTATCGGCTGAAAAAAGGGAAAAAATCACCACAAACACCAATAAAGTTAATTTTGAACGTACCGTACATGCAGATAAACCTGTAATGCCAGCTAAAACTGTTACAAGGAACATCATCCCATCTCCAGCCGCTGTCTCGCATCATGACAGCGCAGTCAGGGTCGTCAAACCAGCCTCCACCGCTTGGCTCTCCTGGTTCCCAGTACGAATACCGGGACAGATCGGCCCCTGGGGCGGTGAAAAGAATTCTCTACTTTGGCGCTACTACTCGACTGGATTTTTTCATAAAGTGCATTTGTTGGATGCAGTAAGCAATTCGTTTATATCAGTTAAACATGAGAAAAAGGTCTACCTCAATTTATTTTCTTTAGCGCTAATTTTGTTCATGGATTCATATGATTGATGCCTTCCAGAACATATTTTGTATTGTAAAAATATGGTGAGATTAAACACGTCACAGTATATTGAAAAAGAAAGAAAACAATAGTAAGAATCTGATTGAAAAACAAAATGCCGTCCACAACATACCGGAAGTCCATAGCCAGGAGCCTTCCCGACTCCTGTCGTGTGCTCCAGTCCAAACGCCATTATTGCTCCAGCCGATATTGTTCAGTGTATGGATAATAAAATTCATCGTCGCTTGATCAAATATTTCTACCTGCAAGCCGCCTCTTCCTCTGCAGTAGTCTGTGGCTTCCGTCCAGTATTTTTCAGTGTTGACAAATTGGTAACATTTGTCACGAAATGTGTAGAGGTTCCAGTTGTCCTGTCTTGGCCTCTCAGGGCAGCGCCACACCTCCTGGCCTATACATATAATAATAATAATAATAATAATAATAATAATAATAATAATAATAACCAGGATGCGATGGGTAGCATTGTTTTGGTATAAATGTTTTGCCATGGTGTTATGAGCACGTCAGTAGGTGTATCATTATACATAGGCATTATTTTTCCTTATTAACTATAAAATTTGAACTACGCCTTTTAATAAACATCATTGGCAGATTTTTGAAGTACTTAATGGTATCATTAAAAATAGCGTTAAAACAGTGTTCGTCGGTGTTCAGGTAAAGCTGAAATTTGAAAAACCGATTTTGCAACTTTTTAGAATTGCAATTATGACGTCATCGATAAAATTTGCAAAGGAATTTAACCATGAACACTGACGATTTATATACTATCCAAAACATTTACGTAAAGACAGTAATTTAGGATTTTTTGTTTAACCCTTTCTGTAACCTTAACATGTTATCTCAATGTATCAAAATACAAGATAAAACAATTTGTTTCCAGAGAAAATAGCTTGGAATGCTTATGTCAACTCTCTTTGCAGGCCTACTTGCATGTCTTCGGATAAAAAGCAGCGATTATTCCGATATGACATATTTTAGGCTATACCAAAACATTACAAAACAAATTGAATTGCAGTACCAGTATCAAACCATTAAAAGTTAAACGCTTCTTCCGCGGGTCAGGCGCACAGTGAGAAATATTTATCATTTTGTCCACAAGTGTGTTGGTATGGGACGTGACTTCCACTGAATCTAACTGGTACTTTTTTATCCACGCACGTCACCCTAAGCCGTTTCAGTGTTTTTTTTTAACAAAATGATTTTTAAAAAAGTGGTCTTTTAACAAAAACAATTTTAAAAAACTTTCATAACTTGTCGTCATTTGCTTAACAGATACATGTAGAACATCCAGCACAATACCGCTACTTAAAGACGATTGATTTATGCATTCCATACATCTTCTGTGAATTTGTTTGAGCTAGATAAACTCCTTTAACAGCTATAAATTAAAATATAGAATTCTGTATTTCTTTTGACTTACCTTTACAACAGTCGAGGACGACAAGTAAAAGGAACGCAAGAGGGTAATATTTCTCCATGTTCTCCAGTCGCAATCTCACCACTTCTCTGTGGCGTTCAAGCACTATTACTTCTTCCTATTTCTGCTTCTGTATTTAAATGAACGCATCGAGAGACTGCTTTCTTATCGGTGTTTACTTAGGGACAGTTTGTGATTTGAATACGCAGAGATGCCAAAGACGCGTCTTTTTTTTTATTTTATTTTTTTTTTTTTGAGCGCCTACGGTACAGATTGTGTCAAAAAAGCCGTTTCAAAATTTTTTTTGGATAATTTTATGTAGTGAAAGACCTATGGCTACACATTTTCAGAACCAATCCTTTCAACTAGCGTCATATTAAAAAAAGGTCAAATTTAGAAACGATGTGAACACAGCCATAGGAAGAATCAGCTCTGAAGCGCATATAGAAAAGCCCGTTCACACGGTTCTAAAGAGAGCGCACCTGGCTCGCCTGTTTTATCATTATTCATAGACAAACGGAACGTAGATTGTTTATTCCCGAGGATAAAGAAACACTCTTTGGTTACTGGTAATTTCCCCTTATTTTTGAAAAACTGAATAAAGATACAATCGTATTGCCATCTATCGAGTTATATTAGATACGCACTCTCACATAAAATGATGACATTAGACACCCGACTTACGATATATGATTTTTAATTGAAAATAGGAACAAGTCAGGGATCGCAAAGCTATTCATTCATTCAGGACCTCATTCAAAAAAAAAAAAAAAAAAAAAAAAAAAAAAAAAAAAAAACAACTTTAGGACTATTCATAGAAGAATTGCAGTCTGGATAACAGCAAACTACATGTATGTATCAGTGCTACAACTGACGTGGAAGCCTTCCTCCAATTTTGAGCGTTTTTTTTTTTTAATAACACCATATCAGAGACATGTGGACAGCGACGCGACCAGTTCAAGTCATCTGCTTCCGAGTCAGAGACAGGACACACTTGCAGTAAAGCGCGATTTGAACGCGGCATCAGAACTGTCTTCCTTATAACTGGGTTAAGTATTTTATTGTCCGTTTTATTGACTGTTGTATTTCGAAACCAGTGGTAAGTCGCTGCACTTTATTTGTTCCTTTATTGTTTTATGGCACCTGAATTATGGTTTCGAATATGTGACATGTATTTGAAGAGTTTATGAATGTTAAAAGACTTTCAAATTCAAAATTAAATTGAGTAATGTTTTTCGTTTCAGTTTTAACTGCAAATTGTTTACACACTATTTTCAATAAGCTGCATCATCGATGAAAGTGATTTTATGCTTTTGTTTTGGTAACACGTGCTCTTTGGAATAAATTTGAATGTTCAGCCAAAAATAATTTCGTTAGATTAGCTTGCGATATAGTCAAAAATATGTAGCACTTAAAAAGACCGTTTCTATTTCCGTTAATTTCGTTTATTAAACCAGTTTAACAAGTAACATGTGTTATATGACATAACCAACTATGCTACTTATGTATAATCACAATTAACCTAAAAAACTGTTCATGGATTATAGACTTCATACTTTCCGTTTTCACTTAGAAATTTATAAATAATGTTTGCAAACCGGTTTGCTCCGATTTTCTGAAAAATCAAAGAGATTCCGGCATCAAATTTAATTCATTTTGATGAGAACGGTTGGAGTAATAAAAAAACTTTCCCCGGCTTGGTAGTGTGCGGTGTATACACTGTCCAAGTCTGAGCAGCATCTACGCCTCTGCGTCTGAGTCGTTTTTCGACCCAAAGTGAAACACGTCATTTGTACCAAAGACTGCTTGATGGCTGTCGTAAATCACCTCTATAGCACCTGGCTGACTGTCGTGATTCTCTTCTCCCCCAACAGCGTACACTGGGTCATCTTGCGCCGGAAGAGCATTATCTATTCGATCCACACCGGTTCCTTTGATAGTGACGTCACCGTATGCATTGTTATCGTAGCTGATTATGGCGTCCACGTCATTACTGTCATTGTGTTTGAAGTAGAACCTATCGAATGAATACAGTGTAACATTTACAATATCTCATATGGCTACTAGTACAAGGTAGCATTAGATCATTTCGCGCTCGGGGAAAGTTTAATCTTAAGCAGAGAAAGTATGAAATCGTAAATATGTTTAAGGATGTCTTAACATATTTACCCCATTTCGCTAAACCAATGATCCTTTTCGCTAAGCCAATTAAAGCTACCTGTAAACCTCGTATATTTCATGTCGCTAAATACCTCTAATTTCTTCACAAAATATCACCTTTCAACTAATTTTTTTCTTTTAGTACCCAATAATATTGGGCTATCTTTCTATACGATTTCAAACAGGGCTATCTCAAACGGTTCTCATTGTGGTATAGAAGACGTTATACACATACCTTCTCCACGGCTTAAACCTGAGTAACACGACACTTGCAATGATCACCGCCACCACCAGCAGACCAAGAAACACGCCGATGCCGATATAGAGAGCTAAAACGTAGGTCAAAGAACTGTTGAATACTGTATACATTTTAACTGTCAAGTCAAACATATATACAGTATATACGAGTACACTTAATAATGTTTTTCCAAAAAATGATACATAATCGAATATTAGGAAGAAGTGATTCGGAAATGTTGACAATAACAGGGCTTTTTAAAAATTCAAACCGTTTATCGACCTTTCGCCAACAGACAAGAAGTATTTTACTACTACCCAAACATACATCAGATCATTTGAAAGCTTCCAAATTAGTAACTGTACATGTGGTACGCCGCTGTTCTGAGACTCTTAATTAAATGGTTACAATATTTAACACATATCAAATATAATTACACATATTTTATGGGGTATAGCATGTTCCATTTCAGGCACGTACCGTTCTCATTTCCACTTTGACGCTGTGCTGTTTGTGCATCAGTTTTACCGCCAGGAGCTGCAAAAA
The DNA here is from genome assembly GCF_001039355.2 of Lingula anatina. The sequence goes on along the minus strand of NW_019775409.1, from coordinate 392,494 downwards.
ATTAATAATAATAATAATAATAACAATAACTGTATCAATGTGCTTAATCCAACGTTCATATTAGTGGGTTTCAAAATCGGCTGTTAGCTCTGTGATTAGTCTTTGTGCTACGGGGTGAAGGTAGGTTTTTATCGTCCTCTCTGTGTTTCTCTTTTGCCTTGTGCACACGTTCTAATCATTCAAAGCATCCAGTATGTCTAATTCAGTTTTGCAGATCCATTATATTTTACGTTGCCGTGCATAATTTGCACGCATTGACACGCGTACGTGTCGACTCGCACACAAACATGCACGCATGTAAGCACACACACACACACACACACGCACGCACACACACACACACGCACGCACCCTCTCTCCCCCTCTCTCTTACGCACAAACGCACACACACGATGTGTGACATACACACACACACACACACACACACACATACTCAATCACCCCACCCCTGTTCATAATTAACCCTCACCTCTCCCATCACTTCCAGCCTTGGTGGTCGTACTCAGGGTGGTTTTATCATCTCCTGGTTTCCCTGTTAGTTTGGGTACAGTTGAGGCCACTGGCGTTGTTGATGTTGGAAAGGAACTTGGTTCCGATGTCATATCTTTTAGGATGAAATGTTTAATTGGTAGTAAGAATATTACCACACGCATGCATACAAAAGTAATTAACGCAAATGTTCAAAAGTAAAATTAAATAGATCGTGTACTGTGAGCTACTCTTGGGAACACATGTAAGACACAGGCAAAGAAAAGCACGTAGTTAAGAACAAGCGCATATACTATATCTATCTATCTATCTATCTATCTATCTATCTATCTGTCCATCTATCTGCATAGATAGATAGATAGATAGATAGATAGATAGATATCGAATTACACAAAAAAGAAATTGTCCCGTACTGTACATGCAAATGAAGTTATAATGCCAGCCATAGTAATAGCAGGTAATGTCGTCCCACCGCCAGCCACTGTCTCTCCACATGACGGCACAGTCCGGGTCGTTCAGCCAGCCACTCCCGCTGGGTTGACCAGGCGCCCAGTACGAGAACTGGGACAGATCCGCGCCTAGGTTATCAAAACGGAAATATTGCTTATGCCCTTATTTCACACAGACCACGAATCCCACGAATCGCCAGGAATTGGCAAATTTCAGGATTCGTGGTTGAATCGCCAATTCCTGGCGATTCGTGGGATTCGTGATCTGTGTGAAATAGGGGCATTAGTGAAAGGTATCTTATATTGTGTTACGAATTGATAGATGTCTTCATGCAATGAGAGGCTTTTATAGAAATAATAAATAAATAATGTTTATTGAGCGCTAAATGGGTACATGATTTGACATTTCCTGGCTCACTGATCAACGAAGAGTAGTATATATACATGTATACGAAAAGTATAATTTAAGAAATTCTCGTTTCAACTAAATTACACAGATACATGTCTGTTTTTTTTTTTTAATAAGGTATTCATTCTAACAGACTACTCCAATACAAGTACGTATTGTGGTAGATGTGTCAAAACCCTCGGATAATATAAATGCATTTTAAATATAATAATTCGTTAGTGTCACCCTTTCTGTGCTCAAGAATTCTACCGGAAGATCCTTTCGGTAATCCTACTCACCGGATGTCCAAGTCCACGTGCCTTCTATCCCCCTGTCGTGGGCCCCCGTCCATACTCCGGTCTGATTCCATCCGATGTTGTTCAGTTTATCAATGGTAAAATCCATCGTGGCTCGGTCAAATATTTCCAGCTGCAGGCCATCCCTCTCCGAGCAGTAATCCCCGGCTTCTGTCCAGTAGGTTTCTATGTCTACATATTGGTAACATTTGTCACGGAATGTGTATATTGTCCAGTTGTCCTGTCTTGGCCTTGCAGGGCAGCGCCACACCTCGCCTGAACGGATTGTAACATCAAAACAGAACTTTTTAATACCGGTTCAGTATATTCCTAATAAACACCTAAGTACATTCGTAATGAACACTTTCACATCGAAAGTAGTTCACAATTTCAGAGTCACTGTTATTCATGGAATGGGATAAAAATATATAAATTCATACAGTTTTATTATAAAATTTGGATAATTACACAAAAATCATCAAACAAATAAAGGATTGAATCGACTTCTTTGGGCTGATGCCATGGCTGTGAGGTAGGTAAAAAAATCGAGAAATTCTAACCTGGCAAAAAATGATTCATTCAAAACATAAATTTCAACTGAATATAACAAAAAAAAAATAAAATAAATTAAAAAAAAATAAATAAATAAATAAATAAAAAGATAATAATAATAAATAAAAAAAAACAGACCTAAAGAAAATGAAAAGAGAATTACCATCGGTCACAGCCGGAATACTGACTGTGCTGATATCACTGCTGGGGGTCGGCTCAGTAGGTGGCGCTGTTCGTCGCGTAGTAGGTGTCGGTGTAGAGCTGGGTTTGGCACTAGGTGTCACCGCTGTCGCTATGGTGCTGGGTTTTGCGGTAGGTGGCACTGCTGTTGCTGTAGTGCTGGGTCTCGCAGTAGGTGGCACTGCTGTCGGTGTGGTGGTGGGCGAGCCAGTGGAACTTACTACATCTGAAATATCATTTCTACCGTCAAATTTTGAATTGTTAAAACAATTACTGGTAGAGCAATTGCCATTTATCTCTTGCACGTCATGTATGTTCAAATATATCCTTTTTTCAATATAGGTAGGCCTACGTGTACAGTTTAGAGAGATATTGAGCTGTTGGACTTCACAGAAAGCAAACGAACTTACCGTACATGCAGATAAAGTTGTAATGCCACATGAGAAGAGAGCAGTGGACATCGTCCCATTTCCAGTCTTCGTCCCTCTTCATGACGACACAGTCCTGGCCTCCTAACCAGCCGCCATTGTTCGGTTCTCCAGGCATCCAGTTGCTGTACCGACTAAGATCTCGCCCTTTCATAGGTCAACGGTTATAATTGGTATGTTTTTAATATTCATTTCTTTCATATATTTCTTTCAGATATTGAGAATGTCTTAAAGGTTGGACTTAATAATTTCAATTTCCAATTCGAACAAGGGATTTTCAAATAGATTTTTATATCTTATATTGGACAAACCTTTGGCGATCATACATGACATTCCAGTACTTAATGTGTTAAAATTTCAACTCGATATGCATATGGATATGGTGGTGGCTGTCTTGTTTAAATTATCGGTGAAAAGATTGTTAAACGACAAATGTGCTATACAGAGCCATGCCATTTGACAAAGGATGCTTCGATCCCTCTTGCTATCTCCTCAGCGTACCTACCGATATACTGTACGTCAGGACTGCGACGCTTTGAGGCCGCTGACACAGCAAGAAAGCTGGTGTTGCAAACCCATTTTGTCCTTATTTGTTTAAAACCTCATTATTGGTTCAAAAAGGACGAACTACCAAACAACAGATCCCTTTATTGCTCCTCCAACCTCAATATGGTACCAGTATACTACCCAGATCTTGACACACAGGCTTATCTGGATAATTTGCGATTCTTATCCAACATGAAGTACACATATGTATCCTCACTCACCAGAGGTCCATTGCCATGAACCCTCTTGATCTATGTCGTGTGCTCCTGCCCAAACTCCGTTTCTGTCCCAGCCGATGTTGTTCAGTTTGTCGATGACGAAATCCATGGTCTCCTGGTCGTAAATTTCCACCTGTAATACAGAAGCTATGTTTATGTCATTTCAGTTTAAATAATGTTGAAAGACATGCTTTATACATTTTTTGTCTCTGGTATTGATATGCAACGGTTTAAAATGGCTGTTATTCTCAGGAAAACTGAGACGCTATCCAGTGTTGATGAAACCGGACCCTGTAAGACGGGGTTGTGTAGGCTTTATCATAAGTTACATGTATATGTAAATGGTACATGTTTAAATACCTGTACACCGCCTCTGCCCCTGCAGAAATCTCTGGCCTCTGTCCAATACCTTTCCACGTCCACAAACTGGTAACATTTACCCCGGAATATATAGATGGTCCAGCCGTCGTCCTGGGGTCTTGACGGGCACTGGTTGGTGACGTCACCTGGGCGTTAATGAACAGATCAGTGCATAAATGAATGGATTCGTGCGTAAATGATTTGTGAATGTATTGCTGAATGAACATCTACATGTAAATATGTAAATGAATAAATAGAAATAAACGAATGAAGAAATGAAAGAAAAATTGGTTGATAGATTAGGTAGTTATTGAATATAGATGAATAATCTCAGCTTTTGAAAATTTTTTAAAGATAATAACATTTTGCTGTCTTGTGTAGATATTCAAGCTTCTATATGAGCTAGTCGTAGATGGATGCATGTTATAAGCCCTGGGAGTTAAGACGGAGGACGGATATACACATGTACAAATGGACTGATACAACGTACGTTTTTACCTAGTCTTGACTGTTGCGGGGTTTCATATGATAACGAGGACAACTACAAGCAAGAGCATTCTGTTGTATTTACAAAGTCATAAACGCAAAAAAAAAAAAAAAATAGTTATAATAATTATAATAAAATTAAAACAAACAAACAAAAGCAAAGCAAAACAAAACAAAACTTTCGATTTCATCTGGTGTATGTACCAAGGTCTTTACGTAATCTCAATCGTTTGATATTCGGGGCAGTTCTCATTACCTGACATGCTATTGTTTCCGAACATACACCGCATGCAAACAGGTGCGTATGAGGTATATCTTGGTGTCTCTGTTGTGCAACTGACCGATATTCTGTTAGATGACACAGAATTTTTTTAGCAACTTTGATGTTAATTAAAGAAAGATTTACTTGAGCTTGATGGAAATATTGCACAAAGCGCGTAGAAAAAAGTTTGATGAAAAATCTGGTACATTTAAATCATCGTTGACCTTCTCTTCCGCTCCCTGCTTCGATGTTCATTTTCTCTCTTTTTTTTCATTTCATTTTTTAATAAAAAGGTATATTTTCAGTAATGAAACGCGCTTTTTTCGTTTTTATCATTGTATGAGGAAACGGGGGGCTGATACCGCCAATTTAATTAGAAAGGAAAAGGGGGATACAGTTGAATCTCTGTTACCCCGCTACTTCGTACCTGCACCCCCCTACACACACTACCCCCACCCCCATACACGTGTTAATATACGTACAGGATCAACAGAATTTGAAGTTATTTGGTGCTCTTTATACAGCATGCACAGGTATATGCAAGCCAATGTTCAGTCATTCTTATAAAAAAAATAGTAAAAAATAAAAAGCTACCTCATTTTGTAGAAACCAAATTCTCCAGTCCCATTCAACCTACCTGAGACAAAAACAGTAACCATCGCCATGATCAGAAGCATAAATCTTGTTAGCCCCATCTTGGTGTCATGTGAACTTAAATCTAACACAGCTTCAGTTGACAAAATGCAACGGCAGGTCCGACCAAATGAACCGTGCGTTAATTCTATTTCATTAAGCGTTTCAAAACGTTAAAATCGCCCCATACAAGTTCAGAGTCTCTGGACTCTGGACTCCGTCTCAGAGCAGTAATGACATTGTGTTAATGAATAATGAGGCAATGACAAAGTGTCGTTTTTATGGTTCCTTGCGATTGTTTAATGGCATATGAGAGAGGGGGGAGGGGCCTTATAAACCAGTGTAATTGACACAATTAAACGGTGGGCAAATAGGAAGAATTTATTCTCAGATACACAGTGGAAACAGTTTCAACGCGATAACGGGCTAGAGAGAGATATATGGGAAATAAAAGAAACGAATAACTCTCTTGTCAAGTACAGGTGAGAGCTTTACTAGTAGCTTTCTAGCCAAACCCATGGTATACATCAGAAAAGTTCAAATAAAAAGTGCAAATAATAATAATAATAATTATATTAATAATAATAATATTAATAATAATAATAATAATAATAATAATTACTTCTGTTTTTAATTTCTCTTTCCATTTTTCTTTGCTATATAAAAGTCATTGTTAAAATAAAAACCTTAAAATAACTGCAAGTAACTGAAAGTAATTTGTGCCCCTACTTCATTAAGGCATATTCTGGGTTACCCCGTTCTCAAAATTAAGGTTTAAAAACAGAAGAATGGACGAAAAGAGAAAAAAAAACAAGTTTTCATCCCTGTGGCTTAGGCCCCCTTTACGTTATGGTAAGAAAAATCGTCTAGTGCTTCACTTGACGACTTTAATTTTATCCTTGCCCACCTCCAACCCACCCTGACCTCAACCTACCAGTACCCCCACCTCACCTTACCCCACCCTTCTTTGACCATAACTTACCCCCGCCCACCTCACCCCACCCCTCCCCAACCATAACCTACCCACACCCGACCTCAACCTACCCCACCCACACCCGAACTCCCCCTCCCCCTCCCCAACCTCACCCCACCCCCCACCCCTCCCCCACTCCCATGAAATAAGATGTACAAATGGTAATTGAAACGATGGTGTGTGGGTTCCCAAGGCATTTAAATTATGTAAGAAAGAAATTCTATTACTTCTGCATATGTTATTGATTTTGCTTCTGGTTCTCCCGAAAAAATCGATACTACTTCATACTGACCTACTTTCGAAAACACAAGCACTTGACGCGTTTTGAGAAATCACCTTGCATGTACCGAAACCGAAAACGAGGGTTATTTGGGGAGGGTTTCGGACAGGACAACAGGGGAAGCCGTCTTCGAGTTGCGATTCCCAGTCTTATCGCTGTGTACTGCAATCACCCCCCTTATCATCGAGTTTGTGAGATATTGGGGCAAGGGTCGTGTCTTGCTGTACAAACATGGTGAGTAACTTGTTATCTAGAGGTAATACGTCAGCGTACGGCATACGTGTCATATGGTGACACTGCGCTAAGCTTGGTGCCAACGAAGTCAATTCGATTTTTTTACCTTCGTCGGCTCACGTGAGTGTGAATCACCATTAGCTGTGACCAGTGTAAGGCAAAGAAGGCCTAAAGATAAAATGAAGGTAGCTTACTTAACAAAGTATGAAATATTCAAAGTATTGAGGAGGTAGGGCAAGGGGGGGGGATTACCACTACATGAAAGACGGAGTGGGATGTTAAGGGAGTAATGATGGAAAAACGTCTGTTTATAAATATAACTGGGGAGATTAAACTATAATGGCAGTTTCGTCATACACTTCCAATATAAGATTCTGCCGAAGGCCTCATTAACATACCGTACTGTACATGTGTTCATAATATGGTCAAATAGGGGCCTACTTAGCCTACAGCCCTTAGTGCCTAAAGGGGTGAGATCTTACATAGCATCGGTGGAAATAATATGGATCATAAGGGAATTCCAACTACGATAGTATAGAAGAGGAGGGCGAAATTGAAAATAAACTCACAAATGTAATAAGAAAAGAGAAATCTTGTTATGAATTATTGGATTTAAACCCTTCTGACCTTCATTTTTACGTTAAAGGAAAGGGTACTTGTTGAAAACACTAGGAAGGGGATAATTTATGTGTTAAACTATCGCCAAAAACAAGCTATTTTTCTCCTCTAAGAGGCATTTTATTCTCTGGTCATTGTTCCAGCCTATAGACGTGCGACTGGACGAGATCGGACCGGGGATGCAAGATGGAGATGAAATTCTCGTGGAAGTCCTCCCAGGTAGGCAGGAGCCTTGTCGTTCCGAACCCCCACCCCTTCAAATAATCCTGGATCCGCCCCTGTTAAGTATACGTTTTGATGTTACGTTAAGGAACTTGTTTCAGTCAAATACTAAGAAACGTTTACCAAATCAGTGATCGATGGACAGATTTTATGTACCGTGTGACCTTACCCAGGTCAAAGCAGACGACGTAAATCGGTTGACCAGTACCCCATCGGTGGTTATCTCCCTCCTACCTTATTAAAATATTAGAATATATGACGTATATTTTTTTTTCTGTCAGCAACAGCCGAAGATTGTTATTTCATATGAAATAGAGTCACCTTTCATGGTTATTTAAGATCTTTTATAGGCGATTGCCAACATTTATACATATTAGCCATTTGACTCGTGTAAATAGGGGCGTGAAGTCAGGCATACATACCCGTATACACAGGCACTTTGTGTATTATAGTAAACGCTTGGCATAATGATTTGCCCCTGGATAACAGACCACGATCCAAGCACTGCGGTTACTTCTACGCGATTTTCCGTTTGTAATATCCGGCAAATTATAAGTATTATAGCAGCATATTCCATTAACTTTATTTGCTTAGCTGCAAACCTACCGGGTATGATGCGTATGTACGCGATGTCCTGCAATGTACACAAGCCTAAACGTACACATTGTACTCAACTATTATTCCAAACGTTAATTCAAAATTAGTTGAAAATATTGTCATTTCTGTACATTTCTGACATGAATATAATTATTTTTAATGTTATTATTATTATTATTGTTATTGAACAGTTTTGGTGCAATTACATATAATTGTTAATCATAATAATTAATTGTTAAAAGTTATATCTAACTGCATATATTTAACTGCACTAAATAGATTAACTCTGCCTCTTTCTTTTATTTTTATTTATTTATTTATTTTATCTTTTTCTAGATAGGCATTTAGAATGTGCAGTAGTTGTGCATTTACAAAACTTGATCAAGTGAAAACGCACCTATGTTTCAAGTATACTTATCATTTTAACTTTTTTTTTTCAAACAAACATACTAGGTATGTGCCGCAGCAAACACAAGTTAAAAATCCGCTTTGCACTTGGTCCACACGTCACCTGGTGGAAGGGACTAGTTCTTCGGCGAAAGGATCAGAGCGGTTACAGGACGATTGCGGAGTTACAAGATGACCAGCGCCCGATAGAAGTTGAAATTGACCACGTAGAGTTGTACGAAAGTGACCTCTTATTTAGCAAAGCCAAGCTGTTTGGCGTTCATACTGACATGTACCGTTTAACCGACGCGGAGGTCGTCTTAAAGGGAGGAAACCAATACAATTTTACCTGGATCAGAGATAAGGCGAAGTGATGACTGTGATAATTCCCCCAAGATATACAAGATGTAATGCAAAGAATCTCGCAGGGATTGATCGTTTTCTTGTGATTTCATGATTAAAAATGCAGTAAAATATAAATTAACACTGGATTAGTATATATAATAAACCTTGATATTTAATATAGCTTCTTTTTTCACTTGAGTTTTTCACTGACTTTTAGTTACAAATATAGGCTACATTTGGTAAATCAAGACATACCAGTAATACATGTAGTAATTATAAAACTATAGATGATGTCTATGTGTAGCCATCGCATATCTCTACACTTGCCCACGTTGTTAACAGTTACTCACCCCCCTCGGAGACCGCATCCCCCGAATGTCTATGACATTGTCTGGGGTCTAATTATTAAAAAATATTCTTCACAATAACATCTGCATTAGGAATCTGTTTTGTTCGTGGGTGGTTATTTATAAGACTCTAACGCTGAAAAAATGTTGATTGTAAAAGTAATAGAATACAGCACCACAGAGAAAGCCTCATCCCAAAGTGACCAAAATTCTGAACTGCTTACGTAGCAGCGCTTCCCTGGTGATGTGTTTACGGTGGGTGGGTGGGGTATTAATCCTTACCGTTCCAAGTAGTGTTAAGGATAGGAGGAGATGACAGAAATTACAATGTGAAAAAAAAATATAATTTCTTATAAAATGGTCACTAGTGAGGATGTACAAAGTTTACGTTAGCGGCTTGTCTTGTATGTAAACAACTCTTCTTCTTGGAGGCTTGAAACTAATACCCTGGAAATCCAGGAGCTGTATTTCGGAACAAAATGGTGTGTTGTTTCAGTTTGTGTCGGTGAACAGAATCCTGACGAGGGCCGATGAGAATTTTCTGGCAGATTGCTTCAAGTATCTTGATACTTCAAAATTTGTATGATTTAATTGTCAAATTCGTGAAAACAGAATACTCTTGAAGCTTATAGAACTTATTACAAGGGATCATGAGTGAATCCGCACAAGGAACAGAAAAGGCCGCAAACATTTGCTCATCTCTTTCGTTGAATTTATCGCGGGAACTAGCGACACTTTTATCAAAGACTTGGACTCCAAATTCAGGGGAGGTCAAACTAGTTTGTACTTGCAAGAGGGGACAGTTTCAGTTCACAAAAGAAGCAACAGGAAGCGTGTCCTTTAAAATAGCAGGGAACTTCTTCCGAGAGCCCGTTTTGGGTGATTTTGTTTGTGATCTAGAATGCATGGACGATTTTGAGTTCGAGTTGGTGTCTGATGTCGATAACGCAGGCAAGCCAAAAGATATCGAGTGTGAAGAAAACGTAAAACAGACACCTGAGAATGTCCAAAGCGAAGAACAAGGAAAATGTTACACTGTTCAAAGTGTAGAGAATGGTGAATCCAAAAATGTAAAGGGAGAGCTTGAAGAAAAACCTAAAAGGGGCCCAGGGCGACCCGCTAAAAAACCAAGGGGGTTTTCTGCCAGGAAAGTGACAAGTCGGGCAGAGTCTGGTATGTGTGCATTTGATTTAATTTAATACCCTTGACATCATTTAAACTTGCATAATTTTTCAGTTTTATTTATCATTATTATTTTTTGTTTTGCAGATTTAATGTTAAGATGTCAGATGCATTTAACGGTATAAATGAAATAAAGCATGTGTAATATGAAAAATTATAATATCCATTGGTGGTATTATGTATATTTATCATGCAGCCATCTTTCTTTTCCTACAAAAATTAGCACCTCTAATTTTATGCTTAAAGTGGAATATGAAGTGCTTTGGAGACAATGGTTGGAAGAAGAAAATATATAATTTAAGATTTTAGATGAATTTCTAACAGTTTCCAGCTGATTTCATTGAAGATGAGGTTTTCAGCTAAGGCAAAGAGAGTGACCCCACATGGCAATTATAATTTTATATTCTCACATGTTATAATATTATACTAGTATATGAATCACCCTTTCAGATCAAACAGCACTCATTCAACCAAATTCAACAATTACAGCAATTAATGATAGTGAGAAAGAGAGACACCTCCATCAAAAACAAGAAGAAAACCCCTCGGACAATATCCTCAAAGGAAGAGGAAACACAAATTTGAAAAGGAACAGAAGGGTAATAAAAATGCCACGAAGATATCGCATCGAGGAGGGCAAAGATATTAAAACGACAGCACATTTGTCCCATGAAAACCAACCTGAAAGTGAAGTGAACTTGGGGTCAAAAGGTGATACTGACAAACATGTTGACATGCACACAAATACTGTCACGAATAATACAGAGAATGACAAAACTGGAGATCCTAAATCTGAAACAAACTCTACAAGAGATGCAAAAGAAACTTCACAAACTACAGACAACTCCTCCCAAAGGGAAAAACGAATCATGAAAACCAGAAAAAATGCGACAAAACGGAATGGTGATCCCGTGCTGTGTCCCATATGTCAGTTTCCATGCAAGAACGGCAGCGCTGTGTATGTTCATCTCAAAGTGAAACATAGGGGGCACCCTGAGAAAAGGAACTACATCCAGGTATTGACTTATATTATTTCACCCTGAGTGTCAGAAATTACTGGAAATTCTTCTCAACTTTCTTTGTGTTCAACTGCAGCAGTATGTTCATTTTTGGAAATAGCAGAGACATGATGAAAATGGAGATGGATTTTTCGATTATCTCTGAAATTCAGTGTGAGATTTATAACTTATATCCAAAAAGAATTAATTATGAATATATTTCTTTTTTAGAAAACCAAAGTTTTGTCAAAGCAAAATGTTAATCTTCAACACATGTGCAAGATGAATTGTACAAATTTTAAGCCAAATAAAAATGCTAGCCTTACCAGCAGAAGGACAGTGTTTAGATTATTATTATTATTATTATTATTATTATTATTATTTGTCACTTGCAGATGTTCAGAGGGGCCATGAGACGTCTTTGCAGTTTGTGTGGGCGCATGTACCACAGCAGTCATGGTCTGAAGCACCACCTACAAAGAGTGCACCACTTGGGGGAAGTCACTGGAGAGTTTCCATGTGAAGACTGTGGGCAGGTTTTCAAGCGTCGTGATTTAGTAAAGGCGCACAAACAGCGCGAGCATTCTGGAAGGCCCCTGACATGTCATCTGTGTGGGAAAACATATAAAACATATCTGAATCTGCAAGAACATATCAAGTAAGATGTGTGGACTATGATTAATATAATGTAGTATAAAGTAAGACAGGTGAAGTCTTTCATCTACTCAGTGTAATTAGGAAACGATTGAAGGTTTGCAACACTCTGCATGTTGGTTTTGTTTTGCAAATTTATTTTGCTGCTTTTGGACAAGGTTATAATATATATAGAATCTTTGACACTGAAACACCTGATAAATTAAGATTGTGCAAAAAAATAAATTCCAAAAGCTAATACACTTCGATTAAAAAAAATTAGAAAATTAGAATAATAATAAAAAAAACATCTAAATGTCAACCACTTTCATATAATTACATTGTCACATTGATTTGTTAAAAAATTGTATTACTTTAGGTTGACCCCAGTGTAAATGTATTTATTTCAGATATTTTCATGAGTTGGACTCCAAGCTGGAGTGTCCCCACTGTCACAAGTATCTTAGTAACAGACAGACACTGCGAAGACACATACTCAAGTTTCATGATGAGAAACAAACAGTGTTCTGCTGCTCAATATGTGGTAGGTGGACAGCATCAGGGATGGACATTTTTTTTCTCCCTGTTGAGGAATATGCTTCTTTTGATTTAGCCTTATAAAACTTAAAAGAGTATTCGGAAGTTGTGGATTTCAAATTCTTATACAAAACCCAGCAACTTGCAGAACACTCTTTTGAGGATATTTTTCTCAAATGCTCAAAAAGAGATCAATTCAAGGTCAGTGCCGCTTATCCTTTGTTTAAGCATAAATTTTAGCATATTAGTCTGTAATTTAAAGCTAATTATTAGATTCCAATCTTTTACAAATAAATGATAGATATACTGATGCTTGCCACACTTGGGGGCAGTTTAAGAGCTGAAGTGACAGTATCCCCTAGAAATGTAACAAAATGGCTTTCCACAACATTGATATAAATACTGAAATTTGGAAATGATTTGTAAGAGGTTGAGAGAGAAAAAATAAGGAAATTGAACTTCTGTTCCAGGCAAGCAGTTCCGCGACAAGACCAGTGTGCAGGTTCACATGTTACACAAACATGAAGACGCTGCGCAGCCGGAGTTTCCTTGTACTGAATGTGGAAAGGTAAGGAAACTCAGTAGAGCATCTAGAATTCCATCTTAGTATGTAAAATATAAAAATAGAAGAAAAAGTAAATTGAGGATCTTTAAATGTTTTGAAAAAAGTTAACATTCACGCTCATTTGAACAGAGGGAAATATAAATAACATACATACTGATTTTATAAAATGGCAGCTATAAGTTTGCTGAAGGACCATGAAGGATTTTAAAAAATGGCATGAGAAAGCTTCAGGACCAGAATTCATGCATTTTGATTTTGCTGAGACATGATTTATTTGAATGATTAAAAAAAAAAGAAAAAACACAAGTTAGAAAGGCATTCTTTAATTAGTACTTTATAGTTACTATAGTACCTAATAGGGTGTCTTTTTTTCCACTCAGAAATTCACCTGGAGAACTGCTCTTCGTAATCACATGGAGGGTGTCCATAAGATAGTGAAACAGAAGGAGTTTGCATGCACGGTGTGTGGGAAGACGTTTGTGGCCAAAGTCCGACTTCACAACCACATGAGACAGAAACATTCCAACAGCACCGTGCTGATGGAAGTAGATGGGGAGGGGAATCAGAACAGGGTGAGACAGAAAGAGAGTGGGGTGCTGCATGGGCAGTGTGTGTGTGTGTGTGTGTGTGTGTGTGTGTGTGTGTGTGTGAGTGTGTGTGTGTATGCTTAATTGTATGTGTGTGAAATTGTTTTTTTGTGTACATTTGTGCAGTTCAAAGTTTAGGATAGAAAAGTGTGTGCACTGATTAAGATATAATGACTGTTTCACCGCAAAAAGTAATGAAATGAACAGCATTATAAATGAGTAAAAAAGGACTCTTAAGTGTTATGCATCTCAGCCAAGTGGTTTTTTAATGGCTTGCAAGGAATGAAATTTTTACTAACCTGTAAATTGGGCCAGCCATATTGATATGTTATTCCATTTATTTATTTCTCTGATTAATTACATATAAAAAGCTTTCATTTATATTTTCATATTATTATTTCCAGACTGTATACATTGTGACCACAGCAGGTCCTGAGACAAGCGAGGTGGTTCAAGAGGGAACTGTCAACATGGAGATAGGGGGCAGCACTGAAGATCAGCATATCGTAGAAGAAACTGTGTATTACGAGATGGGGCAAGACAAACAGTTACAGGTCAGTTGTACTAGGCACAGTATATTTTTATTTATTTATTTATTTATTTATATATTCAGTAATTGATTAATTGATTCATTTTCTTTTCATTTAAAACTTTATTTGTTAACTTTTTGTTCAAGACCAGACACATCAGAACAGTTGTGAAGAATTAGATCTGTACAAGAATTTGAATAGCTAAAAATTGTAATTCTAAGTTGTCTTATTAGGTTCAACTTTTTTATCCTCAAACAGTATAGAAAATCCTAGTACAGTGCTCTCTTGGTTTCCTGTACATTAGTCTCAAAAAAGCAGAAAATAATAGCAGACATATTCACAATATGCATGCAGTGTTGTCTAGGCTCCTTTTTTTTTTTTTTTTTTTTTCCTCACAAAGTTGTTTAAATATCAGGGTCCATAAATTCACACAAATCATGCTTTTTATGCAATTAAATTATCTATTGCCATTGTTTTTATTTTATGTGTTGTTTTACATATAAGAAGTCAATCAATAAATGTACCAGTTAAATGAACTGTACTGTAATGTTGACTGCCATTTACTACTTTATTTAGGTCCAATATGCCCAACCAGATGCTCAGATGAATCAATTTGCCTCCACAGCTCCACAAGCACATGGCGCCACCTATACATCTGTCCCCTCAGGTCAGACCATGACCTCGGAGGTTCAGAGTGCCACGGAAGCCATATTGCTTTTGGAGTCCATGACAGGGGAAAGTTACGGTGGTTACCAACATCAGCAGCAGACACAATATCTGCAACAACAACAGCAACAACAACAACAGGAACAGCTTCTGAATCAGCAGCATTTTGAGCATCAGTACCATGAGCATGATTATGGTGACAGTATGACATTACA
This sequence comes from Lingula anatina, assembly GCF_001039355.2. Next base: position 377,291 of record NW_019775409.1, on the reverse strand, counting down.
ACACCAGTAAGAAATAAAGTGGCAGCAACAATGTGGCCATTCAGCTGTGCTGTGGGCATAAGAATTTCTTGCAATCTGCTACTTGACATACAATTTAGCGTAATTGACGATGTTAGTTCTCCCACATGATATTTTGACTGAATTGTAAGCCAGTGAAAGATTTAAAAATGTATTTAACATGTAAAATATGACTGGATGAGTGGCATTAACATGCTACATAACTTTTGATTTAATATTCCATAATAATATTTCATAAATGTGTTCATTAAGACTAAAAGGGTTTGTCAAAAGATTTATTTCTTTACCAATAGACCAATCACACAAACCTTTTAAGTATGCAAGGATTTGTCGAATATAATATTAAAATTAACAAACATACAAGTTAATTTTTTTCTCAATAAAGAGAACATTTTCTATGTACATTTTTGGATTATTGCATCTACACGTAAAATAATTGTCAATCAAAAGCTGCTCATTTATGAACATAGCATAGAGACAAAAATCTCTTGATGAAGTAATGACTTTTTTGTGTAATTTTAATTTGCATTGATTATAATGCTTTTCCTCAATCAGAGATCAAATATCACAACTTCAAATCTTCACAATATTCATGAGACAGTAAAATTAATGACACAGACTCAATAGATTTTACTAGTGTGAGAGCAGTGTCTATACCGTTGGGACTAAACTCAATAATAACTACAATCAAGCTTCGTGCACACGTAAAGCAGTACAAACCTAATTACATATTCAATAAAAAGTCATACTAGGCAAAAAACCCTCGTGCATTCTTTTGGTTTAGAATGGAAAATTGTGCTATTACATGTACTAACGGAATGAATAAGTTTGCAGTTCTACAAAGAATGCTTGGCTCTTTTTAAACCGTGTAAAATATGCATTTTTGTACAGGTGCAAAATTACAACAGAAAAGCGCCAACTATAACATGGTCTATTTCTGATGCTCTACATTAGACTATCCCTGAGATACCTGTGACGTCAGAAGAGGTCGATCCTTATCCTTATCCTGGGTGATCAGAATAAAGAAAAGTTCGATCTCTATTTGGAAATATATAAAATATTAAATCTACGAGTACAACTACTGAGCAAGTTAGCGCAAAGTCAGTTTGCTTCTTACTAACAGGAGAGGAATCCCTCTTGTGCTTTAAGCGCTCGATGATAATTTACAAAACACGTGATCCATGCCCCAATACAACATGTATATACGCTTTACCAACTATGCAATAAAATCCGTATTTGTTAAAGCTATTCGTTTGCGCATAGGACAAAAAAAGACATATATTCGCGATATATTCGCGATATATATATTCGCGATATATTCGCGCCACACCAGTTTTGATATAAAGCTCGGCATGCCCACCGTATTATATACATGTACACTGCAATACCCACTGCCCAACAGCTGCCCCTTTGCCATCATTTGATTCCCAGTTTTTGTATACTGAGAATGCATTCAACAACAGATATACTCGTTGATATGTGTTAAAAGATCACAAACGTGGCGCAGAAACGTTCTCTCTCTTCTTCAAGAACCGGACAGGGTATAGCCCGCAGTTATGCGATATAAGTTCCCACCGGAATATTATACACGTGGTCAGAGCGGAGATGCGGTGGATTGAATACATCGGAAAATCTCTTCTCGACATCCACGCTCGGCGTCAGGGACCCCGCCTGGAAATTAGACGTAACAGGCGTACTTTTTACGTCAGGAAAGAATGTGTACATGCATGATACTTAGAGAGTAAAAAGTAAGTTAATGAATTAAAAATTTAACGAGCAAGCTGGATAAAAGTAGGAGGTAGGTGTATGAAAATGTTATAATATGTTTAAAAAACTGAACGAACAGATAAAAAAAGGAAAGAATTAAGTTTGCGGTATTTGACGTTAATTTTACATTTATTCATTCACTTACGTTATCATCAATCGACAAGAAATTAGCTGGGTGTTTTATGTTTCGTATTTAATGATTCAGAAGGTTTATGTCATCACCTTGTTTTGTTTTTCCCACAGCTCTGCACAGTAGCCCCGAACACAGACAATTCCCACCACCTGAAAGAAAACAAAAATAATAAACACTTGAACATGCGCTTAATTATAGACTTACCGGTACATCACGTAGCATAAACTCAGCTTTAATGGTGTACATGAGCGTACGTGAAGATCCTGTGCTTGTTGTAGACCTTGTGTACAAAGCGTCTTCGCAGAATGTACATGTATAATTTAGTTGTCAGCAACATTTTGTTATAAGCTCTGTGTACGTTTAATTTTGTGTGCTTTTTATTGTACATTGCTATGTTTTGTTTATGTTGCCGCATCGTGAAAGAAACTAAACCTAACTTAGTCAAATTACTCGTAGATCTACAATAAATTATATTATTCCAGTTAGAATTTTTTTCAGTTTCCTCTAACGAGAAGGACCATTTTTTTTTAATTTGAAAACTACCACAAAGCAGTATTTCTAAATCACATTTCAACTTCATCACATTTTCATTACTTTCTCTATAAGACTTACGTTGTAGATAAACAGCCCTGCAATGAGGAGAGACCGTTCAAAATACTCAATCCAAGCCCTAGTGTCTGAAACAAAAAATCAGATGGCGGTTATGAATATAACGTCTTTCGTCAGTTCCTCTTTACAAAAAGAAAAGTGTCATTTTCACTTGCCTAAACGCATAGTGATAGATTTAACTCCGGCAAATGAATAAGTGAATAAATAAAATCTTATTTGTTTAAAAACAATTAAATAATAATTATAATAATAATAATTGGAAATAGATAAATAGATAGAGCGAACCCTAACCTAAAGGACTGGTGTCAGTGCCGTGCGATGCCGCTGTCCCCATGGTAATCCCGCAGTAAATGACCCAGGCGATGAGAATAATGGAACAAACTATCGTCTGGAATATCCACGGGTAGCAGCACACTCTGCTCTCCTGAAGGAAAAATTAATCTTGCTCGTATTAATGAACACAAATGAATAAAGATTTATATAATTTAAACATAAATAATCCCTCCAAACTGATTAAACCAACGAAATTATTATAATTATTATCATTATCATAAGCACATTTTTCATCTATGGCTACATAATTACATTTGAAAGACAAACGCTATTATTTTTCAAAGGCATTTGGCTTGATGTCATTGTCTACAAATACACCATTTTAATACACGAAGAGCGGTAACAGACACCTTACCAGGTAGACGGCAATGTACATCAGTACGCTGCTGGCTAGCCACGCCCCAAACATCACGTAGGAAAATACCGTCACTGTTTTCAGAGATTCAAATGGGATACCTATAATAATAATAATAATAATAATAATAATAATAATAATGATAATAATATTTGTTTATTCATTTAACAAATAAAATAGATATTAGAAATTCATCTCTGTCACGAGCTCTTACAATCAACGCACATACCGGTATCTAGGCAAAGGAAAAATATTACTTGGTGAATTTAGTTCGTACAGAATTGAAATAGAACAGTTTCACATATTTGAAAAAGGGGAGTGGAAACTGTGGTCCCCATCCATAGAAATTGTAATGTACGAACGCTTAAGAGCAGAATGCCAAAGGTAAAATCAGAAAACATTTTGTTCCTATTTCTATACCTTCTCGTTAGGTAGTTTTCACACTTGTAAAATTCAAACTTTTAGCGGAGCAGCCTACCTGTCCATTGTATTCCCTCTGACATTTCAAGTCCATATTGCTCAGCAAAAGCGAATCCAGTAAGAACTATTGCCAGGCAGGCGATGCCCTAGAATATCCAATAACAATCATAATAAAGCGATAAACCAACAAATTAATAATAATAATAATAATAATAATAATAATGAAATAAGTAGTAGTAGTAGCTGCAGCAGCAACAGTAGGTAAAAAAGAAATTGAAAATAAAAAAGGAGCAGATAAATTTATAGTCTCTTAAACCTTACCATGCAGTATATCCCTATTGCCAGGTGCGATGTCCAAAAAGGACATGTAGAAATGATAATGTACTCTTGTCCAATGTATTCGGAATCTGGGCGACACAGGGAAACTAACCTATGGTTGCCCGCAACTGCATCTCCCTTAGTGGAGGGAAGCATTCGATTGAAACTGACAGTGTTGAAATATTGACTTTACCACTGTCCTCATAAAACATCGATGTAACAACGCTTATGTTCCTATAAATCGAGATTTGTACACATGCATGTTATTACTCAATTTCAAATTTCAAATTTAATTTGGCAGAAGTAATTGACGTAATTCGCACTGTTGAGGAATCAGCAACCTTGGTTTCCTGGCATATGACCCCGTGCTGTAAGGTCAACAAATATTATTGATTTGGCAATTTATACACGGCCGGTCATTACATAATACCTGTACGGTATGCGTATATACGCTTGCTTGCCATTCATTTCATCTTAATTTTAGCATTATATCACACCAAGCTCTGGTAAAAGATTTGTCCGTAAGATCTGTCCATTACGTAGTACATGTATTGTTGTTGTTTAGATTCGAGATCTCAGACCAAGAAACATATTGAAGCCACCGTTGCGTGATTGTGTTTAATTGACCTGAAATGAACCATATTGTGCGTCAGAACAGCTGTGCGTGGATCATGTGCACTGGTGTTTGGTTAGCCCTCTCTTTCTCGTGTTTTGTTCTTGACTTCTTAGTCCTTCCTGACGAGAATTCTAAAGAGCACCAGACAGATAACATAAAGTGGTAGCATGACTCATAAGAAAGCATCCATGTGAAAACATCGTTGTCTTAAAAGTGTTTTATCACTGAGATAAAAGTTCTTTAAATAATTCAGTGTTTAGGAATGATATTCCGGGCTATAGGTCCTGGGGGAGGGGGTGTAAGTTCCTTTTAGACGCTATTTTCTATTTAAAATAGCTAGAGTGCTAGACTTTCCCTTTCTCTCAATCTACCGGTAGTCTTTAACCCTGTATAATCTGACTCTGTTCTCACTCTTCATCAAATTAGCTAAGTTCAAACGAATCTCATTAGCTGCGATTATGATTTGGCACAGCCTAAGGGAATTGTAACCCTATAGTGATAACGATGTCTGAACTAATAGATTAAACGGAAATGAATAAATTAAAATCAACCAAAGGCTCTTTGTGATTGAACATTTAGGACGCAGCATTTCATGCGAACTCCTAAGGTCATTGATTGTGAACACGCTCCTCATACATTGCATGTGAACGGCACGTACTCGGATGGCCTCTTGCCCAGCACTGAACTTAGATTAACAAAGAAATCGTTTTCCGCGTCAATGATCGTGTTCTTCTCAATGTAATCACTGTTTACGCCTCAGACAATATATCCGCCTGGTTTGTAGAAGAGATATAATTGAAAATCAAGTTTTGAGGATTTGTTGATTCTTCGTAATTTTTTTTTTTCAAAGAGAGAGAGAGAGACAGATTGAGCTGCAGGATTGAATTTCGGTTGATCAAAAATTAATATATTTTGATAGTAATGAATTAAAAGAAAAATGCAGAATATATCATTTTTGGGCAATATGAAACGACGCTTTTTTTTGGTATTTTTTTAAATTTTGCTATTTGAAACTATATGGTGGCAAAATTGCCTTCAAATGCATTTTTAAGTATAAACATCTTTAAATAAACTGATGAAACAAATAGTGATAGCACTTTCAAATGATTGTTCACCCTATTTAATGCAGATCGAAATGTCTCCTAACAGCCGACAGGTTAAGCGGCTTTAGACACGAGTTTCTCGTTTATACAATTCTTTGTTTAAATAAACCGACAACTCTTAGCTGACTCTTAGACAGCGTACTGAGGCCTTCGTGACCTCCGTGACCTTAAAAAGCCGTGTCCTGAACTGAAAGGTGCGGATGTTATTTAGAGAAATACAACTCGAGTTAAATGTTCTGGTGGTGATAATCACCGCACACGTACCCAGTACCTACTCTCAGTTGCGAGGGCGAGATATTGCTTGCCTATTTCGATTAAAACAACATAGAGCATAAAAACTGAAATAAAATAAAACATGCTGAGAAAGATAAATAATGAATATGTTGACTTCATTGGAATGAAAATACATTATTTTAATAAAATATTTCAGGATGCAAGGTTATGATAGTGAGAGAGAGAGAGAGAGAGAGAGAGAGAGAGAGAGAGAGAGATTCATAATGACGAGGGCCTATAGGGTAAAAAAAACAAGACAAAAGGAAACATCCGCACAAAACAAGAAATATGTTTAAAAAAATAATCCTCTAAATTGACTGACTCAATGAGCATATTCTCATGACCACCATTCACAAAAAAAAAAAAAAAAAAAAAAAAAAAAAAAAAACAGGCATCAGTATACGGTGGCCTATATATACATAGAAATCAGAAGAAATAAAATCACACTTTAAGGCCTTACCAAAGTATACGTAGCGCTAAGGACGACTCCCTCTTTGAAAGACAGACAACCCAGGCAGTTCTTCACTTCTCTCATAGTGAACCGCTCATTTCAGTTATTCCAAAATAACCTGTAATAGCGGTAGTCATCAGTTCCCCGTCTTTATAGGAAATTGAAACGTTGATATAGGGTGATCCAAAAGAAGTAGCATCGAAGTCTATTTTGACATTCTTTAAATGGTCAACTCACAAAATTATTCCCGTAAGGCGATAATAATTTTTTGACCGCAAATAGAAAGGCAATACTTTAACTGAAAGTTGTTCTCAAATGAAACAATTAATCGTCAACATGCATTAAGTCAACGTATGTTAGTTAAGTAATTTCTAGCACTGCGCGTAAGTGAACATTGTTGGTACCCTGTAAGCCAAGATCAACAAATATATGACGTCACAGTGACCCGAAACCGCTGATTTGATCTTGTATATGTTACCGTATATCACCCTTTTTGAAGCGTGGTCGAACTCAATCACGACCTCAAAATGTTATATTACCTCATGTTACCTGCTAACAATCAATTTCCTTTTTAGAAAAGCAAGTGGCGTTTGCTATTTTAAAATATGCCTTATGCACGCATCAGTGTGTGCGTTGTCTGTGTATGTGTGTCAACACACGTTTATGTAGAAATAAAGGAGTTATGGTATTAATTTATGAACATGCATTATTATTTAATTTTTTGTATGATACAATCGTCAGTATTTAGTGTTCGGATTTTAATGTAAAATTAAACGGGGTCGAAGCGTATATTATGGCCTCATGTCAACTTCCTGTGTGCATTTCATTAATCTGTAAATTAAATTACTTACTGAATATTACGCACTTTGGTTTCTGAGTGTCTCCAGTGACCTTAAAATATCGGATTATTTGAGATCGGTAGCTGTTTTAGCTGATGAACTGGTTTTAATTTTGAATTATTGAGCACTCTCCTGGTAGTTTCTTCAACACTGGATAGCGCTATCCTCTGGATAACACTATCCACTACATAAAATTGTTATCCTCCGGGCAATTGTCCTGTGGGTAGAGTAATGTTTACTAAACTCTATATACACACACTAGACAACAGAAGGGTTACCCCCTGAATCAGAGTAATCAAAGTTATTAACCTGAAGAGGCGGAATATAAGCAATGTCAGAATATCGATGCAGTTGAATTGTTCAGTCAGAACCGTTTCTTTTGTGAAATTTGATGTTAATAAAATGATACCAGGAGCATATCATCCCACAGTCGTTTATCTCCCCCAAAGTATCGGTTCAGTAGGGGTGACACTTCTTTTGTCCAGTGTGTGTACTTATTTTTGTCTCTGATATTGCTCTCCATTGGTTAAAAAGGCTGCAGACCTCAGGTTAACTGTCCACAGGACAACAGTTTTATCCAAAGGATAGTGTTATCCATAGGACAGCGCGATCCAGTATTGATGAAACTGGGTGGTCTCTATTTGTCCACAACTTTCAAAGCTTTTTTTCCTTTTGCTAATCTCCAAGTATGTAACCGAGTTTTTTTTTAAATTTCTATTATGCTTATGTTTTGCTTATGTCAAATTCAATTAAATCGTTGGTAAAAATGGTTTTACCATTTACATGGAAGTAATCGATCAACACGAAAACAAAAAAAAAAAAAAAAAAAAAACAGTGAAAACACAGGTTTTATCAAAATTACAATTTATTATCATAAAAATCTTATTGTACACTGGGGAAAATTCTGGTTTGTTAGCCATCTGTTTGAAAAAATATGTACATATATTTTTCTGGAACTCAGTTCTCTCATGGAGGCCTTTTTTACAATCGACATATGCAAACTTTTAAGAACATCACATCTCAACCCAATAAAATGATTCAAACATTTCATATGTTATAAAATATGTCTTTTCAAATAAATTCTTTAACTAACACGCTCGCGTTTCTTTGTACATTGTACCGGTATTTCTAAGTACATATTAAAAAAAATAAAATAAAATGAGCTCAATTTCGCCGTGGAGTGAAGTCCATATTTCAAAAGGGGTTTAATTTTCATGATACCCAATGTTTTATGCTGTAAAGTCTACAGTGTGTGCGGAAACTGCTCAACTGTCATCTGCATTTTTGGTCCTTTCGCGCCGTGAATTAGCCTCGTTTTCAGCCAGGGCTTGGTGACTGATGCTGATTTGGGATAAATATGCTTCGACCTCGTTGTCAAAATCTTCCTCCGAAGAATCCTGCAGACGTAAGGGCGGCACCTGCCTCTGCACAGGCTGCGGTTGAGGCTTATCGTCGGAAAACAGCTTCTGTCTGGGTGCCTTGGTGGTAGTGGTCTCAGGCTGTTCATACGAGTCGGCTACGGATTCTGGGCTAGTTCTATCACTGTCATTATTTCGCTGTGACGATTCAAAATGCTGCTTTCCTCTCTCCATAAGTATTTCATCTGTTTTCTTTGAGGATGTCACTGTAGGTGTTTCTGGCGACATTGTGGAGTGAGGCGTGACAATACTTTGTTGCTCGGTTGCGCCCGAGTCTATCTGTTCCAGTTGGAGGCTTCTTGGTGAGCATAGTTTACATGAAATAGGGGTTCTTATATCGCTGACATCGTGGTGATTTATCAAACATCTGTGTTTTGTAGGTGATGCAACCTGTGTATGTTCTTTCGGTTCGTGTTTAGCAATTTCCTCCGACCCTGAACTTTCCTGTGGCATGTTCGCAGTATTCTTCGTAGGAACTGTGGTAAAGTTGCTCATGTACGGCTGGCGCGGAGCAAGTGCTTGTTCTGACGGATGAAGAACTTCGCGCGCTCTGGGGGAAAGAGTTGGACACGCAGGCGACTGTCCGGACTTTTCCTGAACAAAACTCTCGAGATACGGCTGAGGGGAGACCGACCTAATTTTGGGGCCAAACGGCGACTGAGGTTGCAGGAAGCTCAGGTACGTTGATCGCGTGTATATTTGGACCCCTCCTGTTCCCTGTGCGGGGCTACCGCCACTTGTATCTGGGGACTCAGCGGGGGTGTGATACAGGTCACCGTTGTCGGTAGTGCCCCTAGTGACCCCTGCCTCTTCCTCTTGGACACTGTTATCCTCACTGGCATTGGTGCTACCATCAGGGTCGATGTACGACAACGAGGTCTGAATGCCACGAGTGTCTCTCGTGAAAGGCCTGCGCTCGTCCGCTGGAGAACCAGTTCCTTCTTGTTCAGCTACACTTGCTGCCTGCCCAGCATATGGGGTTTTTATCACTCGACCGCTCTCAACGACGTCATTAGGGATTTCGTTTGAGATCCATGGTGGGAAGATGTCGCGCTTCGTCTGTTGTTGTTGTTGTTGTTGTTGTTGGTTGGGCGCTCTCAGCGTCAGAATGATCGGTTCGTTGATCAAAACTCACGTCGCTCTCGAGATCTAAATACGAAAAAGACGTCTGCACAGCCGAAGTTTCCAGGAGGTTTCTTCCTGGAGAAAAATTGACATCGACTTTGGCTACCCGGACTGGCGAAGGCCTAACTGGCATGCCAAGAACATTAAACATGACGGGTTGCGGCTTTGCATCTTGAGAGGGCGGATTATGAGCAGCCTCCTCTTTGGTTTTGCGTGTGCCTGCATCGTCACTGGAAACACTTGGTTCATCAACTGCCTTAACTGGCTGCTCTGCTTGTTTCTCGGCTGCTGAATCGGACTCAACATCGACACTTTCCGTTGAGGACCTTGCCTTATCTCTCTTGGAAGACTTCCGTAGTTTTTTCAACTTTTTGACATTCAGCCTTTTGGGCATCTTTAGCTTGGGAGACTTCCGGACAGCATCAATGTCAACGACGGCCTGGTTGACTTCGGCGATATGTTCCAGCGACGTTCCAAACCATTCTTTGTCTTCTTGACCCACCTCTTCAACTCGGTGTGCTGTGTCCGGCGGTACGATATCTTCGTCACCGCGGACTTCTCCTTCCTCACCTGTATAATAATAATAATAATAATAATAATAATAATAATAATGTAATAATAAAGGTTATTTCATTGTCTATGTTCCTATTATTAAATAATACATTTCAGAAAAGTATTTAACTATTATATGTAAATAAATTATTAGTTAAATAAATAAAATCAAAATCAAAATATTTAACTCCAGCAAATGCACTGTATACGTGCTAACAATGAGCGTGTTATTGCAAATGATAACATGCACTAAGACTATAGCACAGGTAGATAAAGTAGTAAATAAATACAGAGACGGAAAAACAAACAAATACAAAATTAAATTTGCATGGTTGTTCTTAAAAAACGATCGTAAAAATACTCATATACTCGCCATAGGGTTCAATTTCAACAAGATGACCCTGCCCGTCTTCTCTAAAATCTTGGCCATCGATCTCAGCGCCATCTATTTTCACCCAGGAGCTGTCACTAGAGATCGGAGACATTACTCGCTTCGTGGGGACAGGAGGCTCGTACACGTAGTCGAGGCCGCCGTCGTCTAAAGTTTCCTCGTAAACAGGGTTGACAATACCTCGCTCTTTTTCCACCCACGACACTTTCTTCCTGGGATCTGGAAATGTTCTTCTTTTAGTTCTTTTAGTTTTCCTGGCTGAAATTTGAAGGTTGACTGATAAAAAAAAACATCGTGTTAAAAATGTTTTGTTTCTTAACACATTTTTCTTATCTAAAATCCGAAACTGGCGTGTTCGTACGTTCATTTGTAACATATATAGTAGGCGTAGTATATCAACTTAGGGCAAGATGCCCACCAAGCAGTGTCTGCGTGCGTACACGTACGCACGCGCGCGATTCTGTGTCTGTCATTCTCTCGCGTGCTCGATTGTGTACATGCTTAATATTCATTACCTAAACGTGCCCTTCTGTCGTAGGTGTTTTCCTCACACGGGCTATAGACATCCGGGCCCGGGCGACCTTGATGGCGGAAAACATGGCACTGCTCCTTCTCCAGTTTCTTTTTCTGCGATCTGCAAACCCGAATTTAAAACGCTGTATTTATGTCCAGGCAATAAAACGGCTAGATGCACTTGATTAAATTGAAGATATTTCACACGCGGGGTTAAGAGATCTTTTTATTTCATCCTGCTTGATAAAGATTTTTTTTATCTAAAATACCTCTCATGATCACACCTAAAGGTTTTCATACTAAGTCAAATTTAAGAGCAAGAAATCTTTGTTTACAAAATATAAATGTATAATTCAAGAGAAAAATATTTTACCTTTTTCTAATGGTAAAAAAAGCTATAAAAACGCCAACAACCAGGATTGCAAACAATACCACCGATCCAAGCAAAATATATACGAATTCCTCATCTTCTGCTGAAAGAAAAAGTGCAAATGTCTGTTTATTTATGTATAACTATTACATAAACAAAAATGATGAAACTGTCCTTTTATAAAGCCTTGATTTACTTCGTAAAATTGTGATCAGTTTTTTATTGAAGTTATACAGTACCTCGCTCACAAAGAGTACCACCGTAGCCAGACGGACACTGGCAGTAAAACTTGAAATATTTGGAGGTCGAGTGCCCCTCCTCCCACTCTACACACTTCCCCTGGTTCATACACGGGTCACTGGCACAGTCTATAACGGCTGGACATGAAATATAAAATATCTTGAAGATTTAAAAGAAGGACACAAAGAAAAATGTCTAAATGAAAGTTAAGTAAGTAATAAGCACAATATATGAGTGCCATGATTCATAACGTCAGTGTGACCAGTTATTTATTGGTTAGCTCTGTCTCTTTTTAAAATTGTGTATCAGCAAGTACGACCGCAAAACTCTTTAAAATGCTCTTTGCTGAAAGAATATCTTCAAACGAAGCGTCTTTACCTAGGAGAGCGTCTGCAGTCATCTTTCTCTTGTCGGCTTGCTTTACGACGCAGTGGTAGGTTCCAGCTGCGTAGGAGCCGACGTGGTTTATAATGAGTCGTCTGCCTTCCATCTTGTATCTAGGACGAGATGAAACCATGACTATATCGTAAACTGAACTTTGTGATTCTTTAATCCAGAATTAAATGAACTTAAAATAAGAAACCAGTTCCATGTCACAGAATAATCTAGGTTTGGAATAATGGTCTTAAACTATATTTATATTGATATTACGAATTTAAAACCCGGTTATTAGATATATTGGGACGGAAAACAAATACTTTTTACATAAGTTTTGTACTTCCTGCTTGTCTTGAAACTCTAAAATCACCGGTAAAAAGGATTTTGTCTGATGACGTTATCCATATCTAAAGCAATTTTAGTCCAAGGCTTTTTTTTTTGCTAAATACCTCAATTTCACACATTGAACTTTTAGCCTTACCAATAACATGCTATTAGACAAAAACAAAGACAATGTTGTGAAAAAAAATCATTAATCAGTGACACTACCTTGGGTCAGTACTGCCTTTGGTAATCCGGTCTCCGTTAGGCGTGATCCAGTAGATCTCGGTAGGTGTCGCTGTTAGGTCATAAAGACACCGTAGTATGACTTTAGATCCTTCGTTTCCAGTGATCGGCCGGGCGATGTTGGCTACAAAAAAGATAAATTATAATAATTATAAATAAATAATAAATGAATAAAAATTAGCAGGATTAGAGTGGCACAGATATCTTCGCAGTGAAAGATCTATTTCATGAAACTTCAGTTTGCCCATTATTTTAATTTTATTCTATAGACCATGATAACTTCATGTTTGCTTTATTTATTTATTTATTTTCCTAATTGATAATATCTTGAAATTCCGCGTGTCATAAACTGTTATCTAGATTTTTATAATATGGGTGCAGTGATAAAGTAAATGATGATTTCTTTCTTTCTTTTTTTTTCATGTTTTGATGTCTTTATTTTATTTTACTCTTTCCCGCACGGTGACAGCCACCCAGCCATCAAACTTAGCGCCATTTGCCACATAATTACCTGTGTTACACGCATTATTGATACAGGGTCTTTCCTGAAGATGGCCGCCGTCGCAATGGCCGCCACTGGTCCCATCCTCTCTCTGACACACTCGCTTTCTCATCTCAACCCCCTCGCCGCAAGTGACGGTGCATGATGACCAGCGACTCCACTCCGACCACCGAGAATGGACGGCTGCAGTGACCGGTGGACGGCCTTGGTCCCTATTCTGTATAGCCGTGGTCATATGGATGCGTTTCATTTGGGGGATTGCTAAAAATGACAAAAGTTTGTTTGTGATGTGGATTGGTGTATTCTACGCTTAACTAATTACAGCTGTCTTCAAAATAACGTGCGATTAAGTGTTGTTTAATTCACGTTTAAATTGATCTCAGTTCGATCATGCGCTATACATAAAAGACATTTCAGATAACTTCTGTGACCTTTGCCAGTGCGAACTTGATCAAAATGATAGTAGCCTTTTTTCCAAGTCTTTTATTAACGACGCAAGTGAATTGGAAAGTGAAAAATTGAAAAGATATGCAAAATAAATTAATGTACAAAAAATAATACCTGATGAAATAAATGATGGAAACATTAGTCACACTTTCCATTATAAAAAAAATTAAATGCAACTAAATGCATATCATACCTTTAACTCGGTGTGGTTTGGGGCATCTTCTACTCACACATCGAACAACTTCATTTCCGTTTCCGGGACACATGACCAGACCCGAAGTGATAATACATGTTCTGGACCTGCTTCGGAAACCCATGCCACAAGTCGCTGAGCATTCTGTCCATGGTAGCCACTGCGACCAGCCGAAAAAATCTATTTCAAAACGAACAGCATTTTATATAATAATCATTATTATTTCAATCATTGCCATAGAATAAAAAAATCAAATAAGTGCAAAACCTTTTATATTCACATTTCATTAAAATTGTGTTACAGACCAAAATGAGTGCGCCTAAAATGCTTTTTTTTAATTTTTTGAATTCTAAATACATCTTATAGACTCATCTTGGAACTGACACTTTAACTTAGACTGTGAATCTATCGATGATGTTTATACAACTTCTGGATAATATCGAGGTGTCCCAGACCTCTTTGAGCGCTGATTTCGTTGAAAAACCTAGGGAAAGCTAGGGGTTCTAATTTGAATCACTATTGGATGTTTATTTTAGATATTTTTTTCCCTTTATTATTTTTATTATCCTTATATTCATATATAAACCGTACATTTTCAATTATACCATTACCTGGGCAGCTCTGTAACTTGACACACGCTTTCATCTCTCGCCATTTTCCGCCCGGACACGGTTGGCCTTCAACTCGGACACACGATCGGTATCTGGTCAAGTGCCCCGTCTGGCCACAAGTCACCGAGCAGTGACCCCACGCTGACCACTCAGTCCAGGTGGACACGTAAAACGTTTTCCCCTTATCACACAACCTCGTAGCGGGCTTAAGGGCGGCGGGCTTAAGGGCGGCGGGAGTCTGTTGAGGGCTTGTCTCTTTTCTTAGACTGGCCAGATAAAAGGGCCCACTGGTATCGTTGTAGGCCTGGGCCATGTATTTCTCATTTTGGTCTATGTTTCGAGCGTTTTGGCTGGCGGTGGACTGCACGACTGTTTTCCTGAAGCTTGTTCCTGTATGTTTCATGGTCGGCTTGCCTTCTGGCTCTGACTTTTGTACTTTCTTGTACACAAGGCTGTTCTCTTTACCTTTTTCAAGTTTTCTTTGCATTTGCTTTGTTTTCTTTGCTTTGATAACAGCATGCAGTTTCTTTGATTTCTTTTTCCCTTGCGTTGGTATTATCTCCACCTTTATCTCCACCTTCTTGCGAAATGGAGCTTTGGTAGGGATAATTTCCACAGCTTCAAGCGGGGCCGTGTTGTTTTTCTTCGGTCTTTTGGTGGGGATGGTTGTAGGTATTATCTCCACCTTGTTGTAAGGTACGGTGGTTTTCTTACGAAATGGGGCTTTGGACGGGATAATTTCCACAGCTTCAAGCGGGACCGTGTTGTTTTTCTTCGGTCTTTTGGTGGGGATGGTTGTAGGTATTATCTCCACCTTTTTGTAAGGTACGATGGTTTTCTTACGAAATGGGGCTTTGGTAGGGATAATTTCCACAGCTTCAAGCGGGACCGTGTTGTTTTTCTTCGGTCTTCTGGTGGGGATGATTTCCACTCGTTCGTACGGTATGCTGCCTTTCTTTTGCTTTGGAGCGCGGGTTGGGATAATTTCAACGGCATTATATGGAACTTTATATTTATTTTTGACCTTCCTTGATGCATTACTACTGGTGACATTGGGAGTCGTGGCGCTAGCAGTTGGGGTTATCTTAACGACATCATGTGGAACCTTTGAGCCGTTTACTTTGGCACCGTTATTTTTTATCTTTCTTGATCCACTGCTAGTAGTGGCATTTTGATAGTATGACCGGTTTGAAACAGTTGTATTCAAATTATTAATAATCTCTGTTTTGTTTTTGACTTTGTGTAAATAGCTTGAAGATTGCTTTTTGTTGTGTTTCTTCTTCAAATGCGCAATGAGCGTTTTTAGGAAAGCAACGTGCATTTTGTGCTCTTTGGCAGATTTATAAGAAGGCGGGTGTTTGTTGCCAGATTTAAGACTTTTTAACAGCCACGGGGTGAACTTTTCCTTCCAAAAAGTGAGCAATCTTTTGTCCTCTGAGATCACGTCCTTCTCTGGGTATATAGTGGGGGAAATATCCATTTTTGAGCCATTTGTTTTTGCATTTAACTTGTATTGCCTTGTACGAATGCTTCCATCTTTCAAAACGTTGACGGACATTGCCCGCCTGAGTGCGTCGGCAAGTTTCTTGTCTTTCGACGGCAATCCAATATCAAGATGCTTGATTTTGACCTTTCCTACTTTAGAAAGTTTTTTTACGTCCGATGTTTTAAGTCCTCGAACGGTGACGTTCGTAAGTTTCACTTTGACGTGCATTTTTGGAGGTGTTTTGTCTTCCACACTTCTTTTGTGAGTTCTCACGTTTGTGTTATCTGCCTCATAATTTCTAGCGTACCTGGCAGAGGGAAGTGATTCTACTTCCGTGTCTAATTTGGCATGACGTCTCGATTTTGCCGAAAAATCGTTTTTGACTCCTGTACAAACAAAATTTGAATTCACTTACAAACTTTTCATTCAACATGCTATACATATATTTGTAAGATTTTCACTTTACTACAACTTAAATAAAATACCATAACCGAATTTTCGAAAAAAAAACAACTATTTTCATGTTATATTTACTTGTTAATTTCTTCGTGTTCATTTGTTACAATGGACTTTTTTCTGAGTAAGTTGTACGTTTAAGATACGTTTTAACAAGGCCAGTTTCAGATACAAAATTTCCATTTTATCTCGGTTCCTGGATACCGTTGTAAAACTAATCTTTTTAGCCCTTTATTGAACAGCATGGTGATTTGCTGGATATCAGAAATTACAACGGGCTTTTGTGATAGTGCTAACCGTTACGTTGGTCATTATTTTCATTAAAATAGATCTAAGTCTACTGAATACTACCGTTTCTGGGCTGACCTGCAAGTTCTTCCTTGTGTAATCCATTTGTCTTAACAGTAGCAAACAACAGCAGAACACACAGGAATATGGTACAGTCTACCAGTCGGAGCATCTTCTTGCACAGTGCAGAAAATAACGAAAAATATCAATTGGGTAAAAACTGAACTATGGCATAGTCCTCCATTTTGTTGGCTACGCTGTTGACGCGACCTTCACGTCCAGCGTTTATGACGCACACGTGTGACGTTGCGTCGTCGGTGCAAGGCGCGCCAAAGATGACGAACTGTGTTAGCGAAACGTCATGTGTGCGCTTTCTATGTCCCCATTAATGAAAACTATATAAATCTGTAAGCTATTCGTAAAAATAGTGCTCATAATGTGATCATAACCTGAATAACAACACAGACTCGCTTACCATAATATATTATAATAAAAATAATTTCATTATTCTGATGAGCATTTAAAACAGAATACAATCAACTGAAAATTTCAATATGCAGATAATTTGATTAAGATTAAATACAAAAATTATATGTAAGATGAAATATGATATTCTATACTAAAAAGTGGTCCTTAATAAATTGTGTGAGTGTGTGTGTGTGAAAGAGAGAGAGAATGTGGACAAAGTGAATGCATGAAAAATAGTGAACTCAAAAGCGACTTTTAAGAAGAAAAAAAAAGCATACATGCATATTGCATACTGATCAGCACCCTAGCTTTCCCTAAAAACAATCATTGCTTGATCCAATTTTTAAAAATCTTATCTGCTTTTGTATCTAAAATGATATAAATATATGTTCTAGAAAAAGACAAAAATACGAAGATCTGACATGATACAATATTATTACTTAATTATCTCATTTAGACCACTTTTGGGTATGCAGTACCCTGTTTTCATCTCATTAATTTATCGATTAATCTTTATCATTATTTTGGTGAAAGTTTTCACATATGCCATTCAATAACTTAAGAAAAGCACTTGAATGCAATATTCTCCCTGTGAATTACCTTATTCAGCATGATCTTCTGCATCAGCTCACAATGGCCCCATCATATTGCCTTACATTCACCAAGCAATCTTTGTCAGTCACTTTCTTACATGATCAAATGTTTTAGCTCATTAACACAAGTTTTTGTAGTTCTGCAAAGAGTTTTTAATCGAGAGAACCTCCTGGAAATATCAAGTCATATAAAACCCATGTCTGTTTTGTTATTTTTTTTTTATTGTACAACACTTCTCTCCGTGTAACACTGGGTGTTCACTTGCTGTCTAGTTGATGACCTGAGCCTCTTGATGCGTGGCAAACAGTCCATTTGGCTCACCATAATCTCCTATTGTCTTATATAAAGATACTTGAATAGGGGAAATAAAAATTCAAAATTAGAATTATCAAAATTACACAATTTCAATCAGTTATAGTTCATGATTAAGTGATCTTGAATTTCACCAAATCCTAACCCATGGAGTTCCTTTAAAATAAATCAATAGGCCTACATATTTCCAAGGATGGATATTTAAAATAATAATAATTACAACTTACAAGAGTTAATTTCAAGAAAATAAAATGTAAGTAAAATGTAATAAGCAGTTCTGTTACTTGGGCTAGTTATAATAAGTAACATATATTTCTCTGACTAATTGCTTGGGCTATTGTTGAAAAATATTTATGTCCTCATTTATTCTGTCATATTTTCATATTTGCTTTAATTTTTTGCTCAATAATCAGTCTTTTAATGTCTATTTCACAATATTGCAATGATCACAGTTCAAAATCTGTTTTTGCGTGTCTTTGTCTGGAACATTTGTGTGCATTTTGCTATTCGCATTTTGCTATTCCCTGTGCGGGGCTACCGCCACTTGTATCTTTGGACTCAGCGGGGGTGTGATACAGGTCACCGTTGTCGGTAGTGCCCCTAGTGACCCCTGCCTCTTCCTCTTGGACACTGTTATCCTCACTGGCATTGGTGCTACCATCAGGGTCGATGGACGACAACGAGGTCTGGATACCAAGAGTGGCGCTCGTGACAGGCCTGCGCTCGTCCGCTGGAGAACCAGTTCCTTCTTGTTCAGCTACACTTGCTGCCTGCCCAGCATATGGGGTTTTTATCACTCGACCGCTTTCAACGACGTCATTAGGGATTTCGTTTGAGATCCAAGGTGGGAAGATGTCGCGCTTCGTCTGTTGTTGCTGTTGTTGTTGTTGGGCGCTCTCAGCGTCAGAATGATCGGTTCGTTGATAAAAACTCGCGTCGCTCTCGAGATCCAAATACGAAAAAGACGTCTGCACAGCCGTAGTTTCCAGGTCGTTGCTTCCTGGAGAAAAATTGACATCGACTTTGGCTACCCGGACTGGCGAAGGCCTAACTGGCATGCCAAGAACATTAAACATGACGGGTTGCGGCTTTGCATCTTGAGAGGGCGGATTATGAGCAGCCTCCTCTTTGGTTTTGCGTGTGCCTGCATCGTCACTGGAAACACTTGGTTCATCAACTGCCTTAACTGGCTGCTCTGCTTGTTTCTCGGCTGCTGAATCGGACTCAACATCGACACTTTCCGTTGAGGACCTTGCCTTATCTCTCTTGGAAGACTTCCGTAGTTTTTTCAACTTTTTGACATTCAGCCTTTTGGGCATCTTTAGCTTGGGAGACTTCCGGACAGCGTCAATGTCAACGACGGTCTGGTTGACTTCGGCGATATGTTCCAGCGACGTTCCAAACCATTCTTTGTCTTCTTCACCCACCTCTTCAACTCGGTGTGCCGTGTCCGGCGGTACGATACCTTCCTCACCTGTATAATAATAATAATAATAATAATAATAATGTAATAATAAAGGTTATTTCATTGTCTATGTTCCTATTATTAAATAATACATTTCAGAAAAGTATTCAACTATTATATGTAAATTAATTATTAGTTAAATAAATAAAATCAAAATCAAAATATTTAACTCCAGCAAATGCACTGTATACGTGCTAACAATGAGCGTGTTATTGCAAATGATAACATGCACTAAGACTATAGCACAGGTAGATAAATTAGTATGTAAATAAATACAGAGACGGAAAAACAAATACAAAATTAAATTTACATGGTTGTTCTTAAAAAAACGATCGTAAAAATACTCATATACTCGCCATAGGATTCAATTTCAACAAGATGACCCTGCCCGTCTTCTCTAAAATCTTGGCCATCGATCTCAGCGCCATCTATTTTCACCCAGGAGCTGTCACTAGAGATCGGAGACATTACTCGCTTCGTGGGGACAGGAGGCTCGTACACGTAGTCGAGGCCGCCGTCGTCTAAAGTTTCCTCGTTTCAGGGTTGACAATACCTCGCTCCTTTTCCACCCACGACACTTTCTTGCTGGGATCTGGAAATGTTCTTCTTTTAGTTCTTTTAGTTTTCCTGGCTGAAATTTGAAGGTTGACTGATAAAAAAAACATCGTGTTAAAAATGTTTTGTTTCTTAACACATTTTTCTTATCTAAAATCCGAAACTGCCGTGTTCGTACGTTCATTTGTAACATATATAGTAGGTGTAGTATATCAACTTAGGGCAAGATGCCCACCAAGCAGTGTCTGCGTGCGTACACGTACGCACGCGCGCGATTCTGTGTCTGTCATTCTCTCGCGTGCTCGATTGTGTGCATGCTTAATATTCATTACCTAAACGTGCCCTTCTGTCGTAGGTGTTTTCCTCACACGGGCTATAGACATCCGGGCCCGGGCGACCTTGTTGGCGGCAAACATAGCACTGCTCCTTCTCCAGTTTCTTTTTCTGCGATCTGCAAATCCGAATTTAAAACGCTGTATTTATGTCCAGGCAATAAAACGGCTAGATGCACTTGATTTAATTAAAAATATTTCACACGCGGGGTTAAGAGATCTTTTTATTTCATCCTGCTTGATAAAGATTTTTTTATCTAAAATACCTCTCATTATCACACCTAAAGGTTTTCATACTAAGTCAAATTTAAGAGCAAGGAATCTTTGTTTACAAAATATAAATGTATAATTCAAGAGAAAAATGTTTTACCTTTTTCTAATGGTAAAAAAAGCTATAAAAACGCCAACAACCAGGATTGCAAACAATACCATCGATCCAAGCAAAATATATACGAATTCCTCATCTTCTGCTGAAAGAAAAAGTGCAAATGTCTGTTTATTTATGTATAACTATTACATAAACAAAAATGATGAAACTGTCCTTTTATAAAGCCTTGCATTACTTCGTAAAAATTGTGATCAGTATTTTATTGACGTTATACTGTACCTCGCTCACAAAGAGTACCGCCGTAGCCGGACGGACACTGGCAGTAAAACTTGAAATATTTGGAGGTCGAGTGCCCCTCCTCCCACTCTACACACTTCCCCTGGTTCATACACGGGTCACTGGCACAGTCTATAACGGCTGGACATGAAATATAAAATGTCTTGAAGATTTAAAAGAATGGCATAAAGAAAAATGTCTAAATGAAAGTTAAGAAAGAAAGTTAAGTAATAAGCATAATATATGAGTGCTATGATTCATAACGTCAGTGTGACCAGTTATTTATTGGTTAGCTCTGTTTCTTTTTAAAATTGTGTATCAGCAAGTACGACTGCAAAACTCTTTAAAATGCTCTTTGCTGAAAGAATATCTTCAAACAAAGCGTCATTACCTAGGAGAGCGTCTGCAGTCATCTTTCTCTTGTCGGCTTGCTTTACGACGCAGTGGTAGGTTCCAGCTGCGTAGGAGCCGACGTGGTTTATAATGAGTCGTCTGCCTTCCATCTTGTATCTAGGACGAGATGAAACCATGACTATATCGTAAACTGAACTATGTGATTCTTTAATCCAGAATTAAATGAACTTAAAATAAGAAAATAGTTCCATGTCACAGAATAATCTAGGTTTGGAATAATGGTCTTAAACTATATTTATATTGATATTACGAATTTAAAACCCGGTTATTAGATATATTGGGACGGAAAACAAATACATTTTACATAAGTTTTGTACTTCCTGCTTGTCTTGAAACTCTAGAATCACCGGTAAAAAGTCTTTTGTCTGATGACGTTATCCATATCTAAAGCAATTTTAGTCCAAGGCTTTTTTTTTTGCTAAATACCTCAATTTCACACATTGAACTTTTAGCCCTACCAAGAACATGCTATTAGACAAAAACAAAGACAATGTTGTGAAAAAAATCATTAATCAGTGACACTACCTTGGGTCAGTACTGCCTTTGGTAATCCGGTCTCCGTTAGGCGTGATCCAGTAGATCTCGGTAGGTGTCGCTGTTAGGTCATAAAGACACCGTAGTATGACTTTAGATCCTTCGTTTCCAGTGATCGGCCGGGCGATGTTGGCTACAAAAAAGATAATAAATAATAATAATAGTAAATAAATAATAAATGAATAAAAATTTGCAGGATTAGAGTGGCACAGATATCTTCGCAGTGAAAGATCTATTTTATGAAGCTTCAGTTTGCCCATTATTTTAATTTTAATCCATAGCCCATGATAACTTCATGTTTGCTTTATTTATTTATTTTTTTTCCTAACTGAAAATATCTTGAAATTCCTAGGGAACGCGTGTCATACACTGTTCTCTAGATTTATAATATGGGTGCAGTGATAAAGTAAATGATGCTTTATTTCTTTCTTTTTTTTCATGTTTTGGTGTCTTTATTTTATTTTACTCTTTCTCGCATGGTGACAGCCACCCAGCCATCAAACTTGGCGCCATTTGCCACATAATTACCTGTGTTACACGCATTATTGATACAGAGTCTTTCCTGAAGATGGCCGCCGTCGCAATGGCCGCCCCTGGTCCCATCCTCTCCCTGACACACTCGCTTTCTCATCTCAACCCCCTCGCCGCAAGTGACGGTGCATGATGACCAGCGACTCCACTCCGACCACCGAAAATGGACGGCTGCAGTGACCGTTGGACGGCCTTGGCCCCTATTCTGTAAAGCCGTGGTCATATGGATGCGTTTCATTTGGGGGATTGCTAAAAATGACAAAAGTTTGTTTGTGATGTGGATTGGTGTATTCTACGCTTAACTAATTACAGCTGTCTCCAAAATAACGTGCGATTAAGTGTTGTTTAAATCACGTTTAAATTGATCTCAGTTCGATCATGCGCTATACATAAAAGACATTTCAGATAACTTCTGTGACCTTTGCCAGTGCGAACTTGATCAAAATGATAGTAGCCTTTTTTCCAAGTCTTTTATTAACGACGCAAGTGAATTGGAAAGTGAAAAATTGAAAAGATATGCAAAATAAATTAATGTACAAAAAATAATACCTGATGAAATAAATGATGGAAACATCAGTCACACTTTCCATTATAAAAAAAATTAAATGCAACTAAATGCATATCATACCTTTAACTCGGTGTGGTTTGGGGCATCTTCTACTCACACATCGAACAACTTCATTTCCGTTTCCGGGACACATGACCAGACCCGAAGTGATAATACATGTTCTGGACCTGCTTCGGAAACCCATGCCACAAGTCGCTGAGCATTCTGTCCATGGTAGCCACTGCGACCAGCCGAAAAAATCTATTTCAAAACGAACAGCATTTTATATAATAATCATTATTATTTCAATCATTGCCATAGAATAAAAAAATCAAATAAGTGCAAAACCTTTTATATTCACATTTCATTAAAATTGTGTTACAGACCAAAATGAGTGCGCCTAAAATGCTTTTTTTTAATTTTTTGAATTCTAAATACATCTTATAGACTCATCTTGGAACTGACACTTTAACTTAGACTGTGAATCTATCGATGATGTTTATACAACTTCTGGATAATATCGAGGTGTCCCAGACCTCTTTGAGCGCTGATTTCGTTGAAAAACCTAGGGAAAGCTAGGGGTTCTAATTTGAATCACTATTGGATGTTTATTTTAGATATTTTTTTCCCTTTATTATTTTTATTATCCTTATATTCATATATAAACCGTACATTTTCAATTATACCATTACCTGGACAGCTCTGTAACTTGACACACGCTTTCATCTCTCGCCATTTTCCGCCCGGACACGGTTGGCCTTCAACTCGGACACACGATCGGTATCTGGTCAAGTGCCCCGTCTGGCCACAAGTCACCGAGCAGTGACCCCACGCTGACCACTCAGTCCAGGTGGACACGTAAAACGTTTTCCCCTTATCACACAACCTCGTAGCGGGCTTAAGGGCGGCGGGCTTAAGGGCGGCGGGAGTCTGTTGAGGGCTTGTCTCTTTTCTAAGACTGGCCAGATAAAAGGGCCCACTGGTATCGTTGTAGGCCTGGGCCATGTATTTCTCATTTTGGTCTATGTTTCGAGCGTTTTGGCTGGCGGTGGACTGCACGACTGTTTTCCTGAAGCTTGTTCCTGTACGTTTCATGGTCGGCTTGCCTTCTGGCTCTGACTTTTGTACTTTCTTGTACACAAGGCTGTTCTCTTTACCTTTTCCAAGTTTTCTTTGCATTTGCTTTGTTTTCTTTGCTTTGATAACAGCATGCAGTTTCTTTGATTTCTTTTTCCCTTGCGTTGGTTTTATATCCACCTTTATCTCCACCTTCTTGCGAAATGGAGCTTTGGTAGGGATAATTTCCACAGCTTCAAGAGGGGCCATGTTGTTTTTCTTCGGTCTTTTGGTGGGGATGGTTGTAGGTATTATCTCCACCTTGTTGTAAGGTACGATGGTTTTCTTACGAAATGGGGCTTTGGTAGGGATAATTTCCACAGCTTTAAGCGGGACCGTGTTGTTTTTCTTCGGTCTTCTGGTGGGGATGATTCCCACTCGTTCGTACGGTATGCTGCCTTTCTTTTGCTTTGGAGCGCGGGTTGGGATAATTTCAACGGCATTATATGGAACTTTATATTTATCTTTGACCTTCCTTGATGCATTACTACTGGTGACATTGGGAGTCGTGGCGCTAGCAGTTGGGGTTATCTTAACGACATCATGTGGAACCTTTGAGCCGTTTACTTTGGCAGCGTTATTTTTTACCTTTCTTGATCCACTGCTAGTAGTGGCATTTTGATAATATGACCGGTTGGAAACAGTTGTATTCAAATTATTAATAATCTCTGTTTTGTTTTTGACTTTGTGTAAATAGCTTGAAGATTGCTTTTTGTTGTGTTTCTTCTTCAAATGCGCAATGAGCGTTTTTAGGAAAGCAACGTGCATTTTGTGCTCTTTGGCAGATTTATAAGAAGGCGGGTGTTTGTTGCCAGATTTAAGACTTTTTAACAGCCACGGGGTGAACTTTTCCTTCCAAAAAGTGAGCAATCTTTTGTCCTCTGAGATCACGTCCTTCTCTGGGTATATAGTGGGGGAAATATCCATTTTTGAGCCATTTGTTTTTGCATTTAACTTGTGTTCCTTTGTACGAATGCTTCCATCTTTCAAAACGTTGACGGACATTGCCCGCCTGAGTGCGTCGGCAAGTTTCTTGTCTTTCGACGGCAATCCAATATCAAGATGCTTGATTTTGTCCTTCCCTTCTTTAGAAAGTTTTTTTACGTCCGATGTTTTAAGTCCTCGACGTTCGGTGACGTTCGTTAGTTTCACTTTGACGTGCATTTTTGGAGGTGTTTTGTCTTGCACACTTCTTTTGTGAGTTCTCACGTTTGTGTTATCTGCCTCATAATTTCTAGCGTACCTGGCAGAGGGAAGTGATTCCACTTCCGTGTCTAATTTGGCATGACGTCTCGATTTTGCCGACAAATCGTTTTTGACTTCTGTACAAACAAAATTTGAATTCAATTACAAACTTTTCATTCAACATGCTATTCATATATTTGTAAGATTTTCACTTTACTACAACTTAAATATAATACCATAACCGAATTTTCGAAAAAAAATTTTTTTTCATGTTATATTTACTTGTTAATTTCTTCGTGTTCATTTGTTACAATGGACTTTTTTCTGAGAAAGTTGTACGTTTAATATACGTTTTAACAAGGCCAGTTTCAGATACAAAATTTCCATTTTAACTCGGTTCCTGGATACCGTTGTAAAACTAAGCTTTTTAGCCCTTTATTGAACAGCATGGTGATTTGCTGTATATCAGAAATTACAACGGGCTTTTGTGATAGTGCTAACCGTTACGTTGGTCATTATTTTCATTAAAATAGATCTAAGTCTACTGAATACTACCGTTTCTGGGCTGACCTGCGAGTTCTTCCTTGTGTAATCCATTTGTCTTAACAGTAGCAAACAACAGCAGAACACACAGGAACATGGTACAGTCTACCAGTCGGAGCATCTTCTTGCACAGTGCAGAAAATAACGAAAACTATCAATTGGGTAAGAACTGAACTATGGCATAGTCCTCCATTTTGTTGGCTACGCTGTTGACGCGACCTTCACGTCCAGCGTTTATGACGCACACGTGTGACGTTGCGTCGTCGGTGCAAGGCGCGCCAAAGATGACGAACTGTGTTAGCGAAACGTCATGTGTGCCCTTTCTATGTCCCCATTAATGAAATCTATATGAATCTCTAAGCTTTTCGTAAAAATAGTGCTCATAATGTGATCATAACCTGAATAACAACACAGACTCGCTTAGCATATAATAAAAATAATTTCATTATTCTGATGAGCATTTAAAACAGAATACAATCAACTGAAAATTTCAATATGCAGATAACTTGATTAAGATTAAATACAGAAATTATATGTAAGATGAGATATGATATTCTATACTAAAAAGTGGTCCTTAACAATAAATTATGTGTGTGTGTGTGTGTGTGTGTGTGTGTGAAACAGAGAGAGAATGAAGACAAAGTGAATGCATGAAAAATAGTGAACTCAAAGTGAACTTATTAAGAAGAAAAAAAACAGGCATATAGGCCTACATGCATATTGCATATTGATCAGCACCCTTTCTTTCCCCAAAAAACAATCACTGCTTGATCCAATTTTTAAAAAATCTTATCTGCTTTTGTATCTAAAATGATATAAATAAATGTTCTAGAAAAAGACAAAAATACGAAGATCTGACATGATACAATATTATTACCAATCTCATTTAGACCACTTTTGGGTATGCAGTAGGCCTACCCTGTTTTCATCTAATTAATTTATCAAGCAATCTTAATTATTTTGGTGCCATTCCATAACTTCAGAAAAGCACCTGAATGCAAATATTCTTCCATTCCAGCGAATTGCTTATTAAGCATGATCTTCTGCATGAGCTCACAATGGCTCCAGTCATATTGCCTTACATTCACCAAGCAATCTTTGCCAGTCACATCCTGACATGATCAATTGTTTTAGCCCATTAACACAAGTTTTTTGTAGTTCTGCAAAGAGTTTTTAACAAAGAGAATGTCCTTAAAATGTCAAGCTGTAGAAATTCCATGTCTGTTTTGTTATTTTCTGATTGTTCAACATTTCTATCCATGTAACCCCAGATGTCCACTCGCTGTCTAGTTGATGACCTGAGCCTCTTGATGCGTGGCAAACAGTCCATTTGGCTCACCATAATCTCCTATTGTCTTATATGAAGATACTTGAATAGGGGAAATAAAAATTCAAAATTAGAATGATCAAAATTACACAATTTCAATCAGTTATACTTCATGATTAAGTGACCTTGAACTTTACCAAATCATACCCCATGGGGCTCCTTTAAAATAAATCTATACACATTTCCAAGGATGGAAATTTAACATAATAATTATTACAACTTACAAGAGTTAATTTCAAGAAAATAAAATGTTTCAGTTAATAATAAGCAGTTCTGTTACTTGGGCTATTTATAATAAGTAACATATATTTCTCTGACTTACTAATTAATAATTGCTTCATGTTAGAAAATGTTAATGTCCTCATTTATTCTGTCATATTTTCATATTTGCTTTTATTTTTTTGCTCAATAATCAGTCTTTTAATGTCTATATCAAAATATTGCAATGATCACAGTTCAAAATCTGGTTTTGCGTGTCTTTGTCTGGAACATTTGTGTGCATTTTGCATCGTTATGTTTGTAACTTACACGGCAAGGTGAAACCAATAAACATTTTATGTCATGCCCTTAAAATTGTGCAAAACAAAGCTCATCGCAAAGACTTTGACAAAAAATACCAATTGCCTATATATGAAGCAAAGCCTTAATACTAGCACAGTAGCCCCTAAATAATTTACAGTCACCATTTAGCAAAGCATTTAGCTCAAAAATGAATGACCAATATATAGGAAAACTATAGCTCAACAACATACCGCCAACATACAGCAAAGCATTTAGTTAAAAAACATGCCACCAACATATAGCAAAGCTTAACAATCTATTGCAACATTTATTTCTCAACTTGCCAATTTATCAATATAAAATTTTACTTTAAAAAAAGGCTTAAACATATTTCATGGCAACTATATACCATCTTCATCCCCACTGGTTGTAACAAGTCGTTTGCCTTCCTCTCCCTCTGGTGGGTGAAGCCCGCACACGCCATATTTCCTCATAAGCGGCAGGATGATAATGTCGTTATACAGACACATGCCCACAAACAGAAGGAAGAAACCAATGAGCTGAAAGAAAAGAAGATTCAGGATGAAAACTTGACTTTTCTGTGACCATAGAAGTGGAACATGGAAATACTTGCCATATTTACAGCTGTAGAAAGAAAAACAAAAGCAAACTGAGCGTAATAAATAAATCACTAAAAACAAATTAATATGTTAGTTAACAAAAAAAGAACAAAAAAAAAAAAAAAAACATTGGATACCACCACATAAATTTATAAGAGTAAGCTTTATTTGGCTGGAGGCTCAGTTGAGCTCTAACTAAGCCAGAAATGAACTATCATTGAAGTATGTGAAATCTACACCCTAAATGATCAGGCAACCTTAGCATATAGCATCTGTTAATCTTACTGCCTCCAGAAAGAGTCTCCAGGGAGTTGGACCTATCTACATAGAACAATAGTTACATTGGGAATGAGCCCTAAGGCATGCATGTGTACCTGTAAATATTGGAAGGTCTGCCAGCCTACGGCCAGGGTGACCACCCAGATGGATGCTGTCCTCAGGCTGTCCAGGACCATACGCGTTGTCGCACTCATCTCCTTGGTAACTGAGATACCAGAGAAGTTGAAAAATGCGATACTGACTATGTTACCTGAAAGAGATAAATTGAGTGTGATTAAACCACGCTCTTCTGTCTTAATGACTAATAATTCTGTCTTATTACAGTAACAATTAGAGATTTACATTTTGACATTTTGATTTACAGACTGACATTTTGCTTATACCAATGAATTAATATTTCTATACCTCACATGCTACCTGGTGACTGGTATTATATATAGCCATACACCACATACCTCATAAGTTTTTTTTTTTTTAACAATAAGTGCTTTAAACTACAATAATAATAATGTTAACTTTGTATTCAAGTCAGTACACAAAATTCTACATATTAAAGTATATTGAGATACAGTGTGAAATGATATGCATTATAAATAAATAAATATATCAAATTGTTTTTCATTAGTTCCTTATCCTACAATCAATTTGGTCATTGTACCCATTACCTACCAAAGGTTGCAAGTGCCACAATCCAGCTATTAGATATTTGTATAAATCCATCAATGGCATCTTCTAACCTCCCTTCTGGATTGTCGCTAAATGGATGCCCAACATCAATGTAGTACATAGGGACCAGCAGTATACCAAGGATAGTAAAACCAAAGAATCCTAAAAAATTGCAAAATACTAAGATTAGGTAATTAAGTGCTAAATAAATTCTTACTATTATAACTGTTCCAATGCTGTTGCTTTAATTCCAACAGGGTGCTGATGTGGAAGGACACTAGACTTGCTGTCACACTTAACACACTAGTACTGTCACATCGCTGTGACACCTAACACATTGATGCTGCCATGCCTCACACACATTTTCACAATTTACACTCTGAAATAGTCACAGCTAACGGCCCTTTGCTGTCACAGCTTACACATTGTCACACCTAACACACTGATACTGTCACATCTAACACAATGAGACTGTCACACCTAACACACTGATGTAGCTCAACACATTGATATTGTCACAGCTAACACATTCCTACCTTCCCAGCCTACTGCCTGTAGAGGTGGCACATTGTGTTTCATCACAAATTTCTCCTCCACAACCATCTGCACTGCCACTATGATCTGTGCCATGATAATTAATAAGTCACCTGAAATATTGGGATATATAAAAGTGTATAGATTATTATTATTATTATTATTTTTATTTTATTTATTAATTTTTTTTTTTTGCCCCTCACTATTCTGAAAATGATTTGGGGGACAACTGCCAATAATGTGGATATTTTCTAACAGTATACCACATTGTGCTAACATTACTAAATCCAAAATCTTACAAGAACTTAAATGGTTTTCATTACCTGCGATGATACCGTTTGTATCAGATTTGTCATGGTCCCCAAATACGACATCAGCCACGCCCACCAGGGCCAGACCTGCGATGACCCAGAATATTCCAACCCACATGTAAGTCTTGATAATACGACCCAGGAATGCCACAGAGAGTAGAGCAGTGAACACTATAACAGCACCTGGAAATATCAATATACATTGGCCCTGATCTAAAAGCTAATCAATAAATAATACAATAGTTAATGGGATATACTAATTTAAAATTTAAATAGACTGGGCTATTTTAAATATACAGCCTTAAAAAACAATATTTTTAAGGTTTCTAATCAGTCAAAACACTGTTCTGTATACAAAATATTTTTTTCATTCTAGGTCAACACCATTTTGTTTTGGAATAATGAGAGAAATAGAGGGAAAAAAGGGAGGACTGACCCATGCCCATCTAACCAGTAAACAGCTAGCTGTAGCAGGAAGCTCTGTATAATATATATAATTACCCCTTAACATCTGGAAACTAGAGGCGTAGGTCAAATTCAACCCCAGGTACATAATGGATGTGCCACACATGTCGCAGAGTGCTGGTGGGAGAAATATCAAGGGGTTGAAATTCTGGTTGCCGAGTTCCATGGGTTTATTACGGACCTTGTTCACCAGTCGTATGATGTGGAAGACAAACAGACAGGAGAGCTCTCCTAAGAACATACCAACTGCCTGAAGTCAGAGATGAAATTTGGAGGAATTAAGTATTTTAGTAACAATACATATCTGCTGACTTTCTTATTATATATTTAATACACATGTAAAACAACTGAAAATATAGATATAATTGTGTTCATTTACATCAGTTGACAATATGCCAGCACACTTTACTCTAAGTTTTTTTTAAACAATATCACTATATATTATTTTCATATCTAACTCCAATGTTAATATTAAACACTAAGTGGTACCTGTAAAAATGGATGGTCAAATGGTCTCATATGTCCTGTGGAATCCAATGAAGATGTTTTGTCTGCCCATCTGGAAATACAGACATATAAACATATTTAAATTAAAAAAAACTGTTCAGGTTTCCAAGGTTACTATTTATAGACTTCAGTCATATATTGAGTTCTGAATCATAAAAGCACAATCTGCGAAGCAACAGAAACTTACATGAATAATAAATAAATAAATAAATAAATAAACAATTAGAATAATCTGTCTAATCTATCAGAAGTGAAAATCAGATGTACTAGTATGTAAACAATGCTATCAATGTGGAGGGAAATGGAAAATTGATATCAATATTCCATCATTTCAAAGAAGTGACATTGTTGGTACGTACATCAAGTGAATATTTTAGTATTATAGATTAAAATCTTGAATATTTGTTGTTCACAATCTGAATATTTTTCCTTTATTTTTAAAAATAAAATCACGGTTTCCAGGGAATATATTCATTGTTTTCATAAATGCACATCAAGTCATGTCATCCACTGAATCTTCATTGTAAATCATTACATTTAAAAGTATTTGTTAAGTACACAATTAACATCTCTCAAGTGAATACACTTTATTTCAATGCTGACTACAATGAGCTATAACAACAGTTAGCACTGAGGCTTTGTAATAAAATCTTATCAGTCTTTGGGCTCCATTATGTAGGAATCAACCTTAGGCTCTATTCCCATAGATTTTAGATCGATCTATCCCCGCGGGGAGTCTCACTAGATTACTTTCAGATAATCCAACTTAAATGTCCGTCCCGTCTACTACAAGCTGTAAGGGGGTAATTAACTTTCGTGTCCGCCCAGCTGACAGCTATTTAGCGTGAACCCCCAGGGAGTTCGGTCGATCTAAAGTAGGTCGATCTAATCTATGGAAATGGGGTGTTAGAGCATCACATGGTTAATTCCACAAATTGTCACTAATGTGTACTTCATATTATGAAGGAGTCCATATAGACTAGTGTAAAGTACTTTGTGGGCAAAACAGCTAGAGCCTTTTATAGATTGATTTTGTAATATATGTGCATCTTTATCACTGGTTTTATATATATAATAATGCTATGAATAATTATTCTAATTATGGCAACTATATTTTATATTTATCTACTGATATCTATCTAGGACAGGCATCCAAAAATATCTTATAGTCATTAAAGCAAGGGGATATTATGGATGCCCCCCCTCCCCTCCTTTCTTCCTGGGTAAAACTTGCCACAAAGAACTTAAGGAAACAAAAGATTGGAAAATGATCATGGCAACATTGGCATACACTTAGTCACTTTTCAGTGGATTGCCAAAACTAACTTCCCTCTTCTGCTTTCATTTCAAAAAGAATGACAAAGTATCCATTGAGACAAACGGGATGAATGAAATCATCTGTAAAATGCTATCAGTTCAGTAAACTTCCTGGAAAACTCAGCCATCATAGCAATATGTGCAGTAGAGAAAAACATGACTACATGTTATAAATGTATGGTTTTTACTAGTAACCACAACTTTAAAGTTACACTCCATGGGTTTCAAAATTCCCCAAATGCTTAGTTTTGCTATCCACGGCTTCTAATAAAACCTAACATACACCTTTGCCCCTTAAATATTTTTTCTGGTTGTTGATATTTCCAACTGAAACTTATTAGGTAGTTGGTCATGGGTTATAATGACTGGCCAGTCATTTTAAACTAAATCAACCTGTATAAATTCAATTAAAGGTCGGTGGAGAGTGGGAAAGATAAATAATTTGTGAGTCCGGAAAAATGCCCCCCCCCCCCCCCCCCCGGAAAATCTATTTTTGCATACAAATCTCATGTAGTTGCCCTTTAAATTTTTATTTCAGTTGTAACCAATTAAGAAACTGCAAATATACAGGAATAAAACCTTTTGTTCTCTTCATAACTGTATGTAGCGGTATACCAAGAGCTAAAAACATGTAGATGCTGAAACTGGATTGATACAGCTCAATGTTTTTTGCGCAGACGCGGCAGTAAACTAAAGAGTGCTTTTGGTACTGGTACAATCTGTGTGATTGAACACATAAAACGGCATTGCTAACTTATTGTTGTACAAGTAATCCACTAAAGTAATCAAATGTTAACACAAAACCTTCTGTTTGGAACAAACCAATATTATCAACGTACAAATACGTACTTTGTGGATAACGTGTTTATCGTTCCGCTGACAAACATCAGCACCGCCAGACAAATCTGGTAACATGTCCAAGCCATCGCGCCTGTTTACCGACGATCCCAACTTTCCCAGTCTTCAACTTTCTTATAGTTCAGTAGTCCTCTTAACGCTGGAATATGTTCGGACTATAAGTTAGGATCAACGCGTCTTGTCCAACCTCCCCTATCACATGATTTTCAAAGCGAAGGTCGTGTTGCAGATTTGATAATATAATTTGATGACTGATAACAGCAAGACTACAATGTGACCTCTTGGTGACCCCGCAGCGTAAACTTCCGGCTTCAACGTGAGCACGAGCGCTCGTGTTTACCTCGTCCTAACGTGGCAACTAGGAAGTGTGTTTTGTTTTTTTTCTTTAAATATCTGACTTCAGAGAAGGTTTTTTCCCAATGAATCTTGACAAAGTCAGATATAAGAACTGCTAAGGTGAATTACCCTTTCCTTCTCTTATTATGTCCATGCTTAACGTAAGAAAACGCGGTGTTTTTGGACGTTAACGATAAAAACGTTAACCAAGTCGTAAACTTAACTTTTATTAAGTTAACAAATTGAAATAAAACTACAAATTTTGATATAAGTGACTGTAGCCATTTAAAATGCATTATGATAATACAAAAACGCTTAAGTTTTATTTTTATTTTTAAATTATACCAATTTAGTCTGCAGCATCGGTGGTTAGTCAAATTTCCTGTCTCTTACCTGCAGTCCCACAATGCCCAGCGCCAGCCACGTCTTAATCATTGAATGTTGACAACCTTAGTTAACTTAAAGATGCACTGATTTGAACACGCCAGACTGGAATTTGCACGACCTGAGACGAAAGGAAAGATGTCGAGGAGGAGTGGAAGTGTTGTGAAAATTATCATCTACGTGGCGGTCGGAGTTTTAGGCCTGTACGGATTTTATTTATACAGTGATCTCCAGGGCCGACTGCAGCAAACTGAGAAAGAACTGAGCAAGTATAGATCACAGCACGAGTCGGTGTCGGCGCAGCTGCAGGGTAAGTGGCATCGTTAATGCAAATGGAATATATGATTAACTTTAGTGCTGGAGATCGGATCGTTTGGTAAACATACCATGACCCCCACCCCCCTCACCCCACCCCCCACTCGATCGTATACCTTGTACATTTTGAACTTGCAATAAGGAAAGTACATGTAGCTGGGTAGCCAAGAAGAGAGTGCCAGCACGTTAAAGGCCATCTCCTCTTCAAAATCAAAGCCACATTAGATCAAATCAAGGTGTCATATGTATGATGCATACTGTGTGATAAAAAACTGTCAGTGCATTTATGCATTCTCAAATGCTTAAAAAATTATACAAATCTTTACCTTTTCGAAATTCAGAGGATATGAAACAATAATAATTAAATTACTCTTCTGAATCTGTGGAATTTTGTAACACTTTGCCAAGATGCATAATTTAGTGTGTTTTATTGTTGAAATAACACATTTATCTTTTCTCTTTCCAGTTGTATTTGAACATAAAAGCCGCCTTGAAAGATCTCTAGAACAAGTGAAAACTGCTCACAAACAAGAAAAAGAAGGTAGGTCGTCAAGATAACTTACAAGTGCCAAATGATGTGCGACTTAACATTAAAGCATAGTAATTACTTTGTTGGCAATGAGTGGTTAATTTTGTCTTTTACAATGTGTATTCTCTTGAAATTGCACAATCTATTCGATACTTATGTGTATTAGATAGGTTATTTACTTCTTTGCCAAAGTAATATATTTTCATTCACCTTTTTACAGAAATTGAAGCCAAAAAATATGAAGCAGACCAGAAGCATGCAAAGGAGCTCCAGGAGCTCCAGAATAAGTTTGATTCCACAAACCAACAACTTAGACTGTTGCAGGTCAGTAAAACTTGGGGTTAACTATTTGAAAGTGAAGGCTGTAAGCCTGGAATGGTTTCATTAGCCATGCATTTTTAATAAAACAAATAAACTTTCATATGTATATTAGATATAGAAAAATTGGGGGTGGGGGGGGGGGCACTTGACAAAACCAGCACACCTGAGGAATGATAGCCTTAAGGGTGTCATAGCCCTCAGAAGAAGTTTGACTGACACCAGATGAAATATTGGCTGGTAAATCTCAGGGAATTTTTGCTATAGCTGTTGACAAGTGAAACTTTTTTTGCTTAAGTTAAGGCGGAAGTTGATTTTA
This sequence comes from Lingula anatina, assembly GCF_001039355.2. The sequence continues at coordinate 341,733 of NW_019775409.1, read as the reverse complement.
AAGCCTAATGCCCTCTAGAAAAAAGTGTCATTTTCCAATTAACTCTTGGCCTTTACAGATCTGTTCAATTCTGAATTGATTTCAACTATATAGCTAAGTAAACAATTCTGATAAATACGACTGTGTTTAACATAGTTTCATAAGAAATGAAATTCTCGAGGAGATTGCCCAACCACTGTGTTAGCCTTAGGTATAATAACAATGACGTCATATTTGGCAGGGTCAACATGAAGACCTCCAGTCCCAGTACCAGAGACAACAAAGCGAGAGAACCAAGCAGGAGGAAGACCACAAACAGCTCACAGAGCAGCATAATCAGGAGTTCCAACAGCTGAGACAGGAGAAAGATCTGGAAATTGCACAGCTTAAAGGTAACTTCAGTATCAGTTTATTAGGCTGAGATAAGTTGTTGGGTTAATCATGCATGTGCAGTCATAAGCACACACGTACAAACGCATTAGAACATATGCAAACATACACACGCAAACAGCCCTTATACGGATGAGAATGCATTAAATGGTACAAGTAAATATAAATTCTTACTAAACTAAGTTGAAGTAATTTCAAAATTTTTGTGATGAAGAAGTTTCCTAACAAGCAACTGGAAAAGTGTTAAATTGTAAATGCGTAAATAATATCTTATCTCCATGCAAGTTTTATAGGAAGGAGCACAAATGAAATGAGTGAATTAGTACATTATTATTATTTTATGAAATTGACATTCAGTTTTTAAAATTTTTTCAGACCAAATAGCAGACTTGAAGAGAGAAAAAGAGAGAATACAGCTGGCACTATCGGCTGGTAATCAACAGCAGAATAATTTACAGGTAAAACTAAGTCTCAAGCGAATGAAGGAGTGTTTCCATCGGATATGGATTAGCCTTTCTGTGTGTAACCCATCTCAGCAGGCTATCTGATTATGATTTGGTCACCATAGGAGGCCACTCTAATCCCTCTGCTGCCCCAACTAAAATGTCACTATACTGCCCCTGTAATCTCTAATATTAGTCTAATTAAGATAAGCTCACTAATCCCTGTAATTTGAGGTAACTCTCTTGCCTTTGGTAAGGGTATTGCAATTTATAGCCAGCAGAAATGGGTCATACTAAGTAAGGTTAAACTAGTTCCAGTGGAAATGGCCCTTTACCACATCATCACAGTGATGTTGGTTGTGATTGCGTTGTCACAACTAACACAATGACCACACCCATATGCAGTGACCAGGAGCAGTTTATACCACTGTATTGTGTGTTAATTAATTTTGTGTTCGTGCTCACATTCAGTTTACTCCTTTGAGATTGCTGTTTTAATTTTAAACATTTTTTTCTTGGGGGGAGGGGGGGCGCATGTTTGATTCATTCAGTGCTGAGTTGAAAATTGGTTTCTTTGTTGAGTTAATCAGTTGGCTAATCAGTAGGGCTAGTATTTCAAGAAAAAATAGTTTAAAATTCTTTATGTTAATAGACAGAGAAGCAGGAAGTGCCATTTTATTTCAAACTGTAGCATGCAGTTGGTTGTGTGGAATGAGCAACTAGCATTAGTAAAATAGCCCCTAACTGACTTTTTAGATAAGTTTCTTTTGTTTGTACTGTTTTGTTCTGCTTATTTTAACACATTTTATCTACCAATATGTCTTTTACAATTTTCAGCTGTTTACATAAATTAGTCATTAAGTGTGTTAACTTTGTTTTTATGGCTTTATGACTTTTATGTTTTTAACAGACCCAACTGCAGCAAGTGCAGGCAGACAATAACAAGTTGCAGGCACAGGTTTATCAGTTGCAGGTGCTGTGACTTCATCTTTATTTTTTGCCATCATCCTCACGTATTTTCACCATACTAATCAGTTAAAGTTATGGGGATGGTATAATGGCTGGGATCAGTAAAGCATTTAAAATGTTGTTTAAGTTCTGAAGACAGAGGTACAGGTATAGGATGCTGTCATAGGACCTGAGAAGTCCTGTACTAGTCTAATTACAATTCACTTAATTTGAAATTCCCTTGTGATGTTCTGTGGTAATATTTCTTACAAAAAGTTGGTTAAAGGTGATGGACAGAATTCTGCACATTCAAGATAAGCTGGGGTGTAATCTCTCATCCTAGTAAACTATTAGTAAGTGGATCCTTTCCTTTTAAGGTGTCTTTTTTTAATTTTCAAGTAGCAAGATATTTTCAGACTTTTCCTTTTTCAGAACAGAATGATTTGATTATGATTTGAGAGGGTTTCAAACAATAAACAAATATTTCTTTTTCTGTTTGAACTCACATTGAAAAAAATTGGCCATTAGTTCATCAAAACATTTTCACTGTACATTTATTGTTAATGCTCAGTTGTGCAAGTATTGGCAAATTACTCGGAAACACCTGTGCAAAAATGTAAATTGACAAAGGATGATGCAATTCTGATGGTTACAGAATTTTAATGCTGTAGCAATTAGGTTTCCCGATTGCCGAGTTATTTATTGTCTGAATGATTTATGGGGCTTCGTCTCGTTAGTGAGACAGAGCTGGTTGTATTCACACAGATGTTAATTTGAAGTCTATTAATTCTGGAATTATGAAGACTGTTTCCTATGTGATGTCTTTTAAATTTTAATAGATGGACCATGATTTTGCTAGAAATATTGATCACAATCATGAATGGGACAGAATGTGTTTTTCTTATGTGGCACTGTGGTTTTGTTTTCCTTCATTTAACAGTAATTTTCTGCATTCACACTACTTTCTAGTTGCTTTCATTAGTTCATTTGCTTTATGGTGATTTGTTCTTCCTATAGGTGGAGCTTTGGCATATCATTTTATCATTGATGTTGTTTAAATTGCATATACTGTAATTGATTTATGAAATGTATTACTGTGCTATCAGTTTGTATATCAATTATTATGTCTCATCTTATTTGCAATAATTCATGTTGTTTATTGTTTGGAAATTACATTCTTCTATAAATTAAATTATTACATGGAGTATAAATCTTTGTAGATGGTTTAATATATTTATGAAAAATCCCAAAGCCCATCTGTTTATGTTCTGTTTTCACACCTAGCCTGTTCTAACAGTGTTGTTTTCAATGTTGTATGAATGCTCAGACTGAGATACAAACCAAGAATAACCTTACTGTAACCTTACAACGGCAAGTCTCTGAACAGCAGCAGCAATTGCAGCAGCAACAACAGTTACAACAACAACTACAACAACAGTTGCAGCAAACCCAACAGCCACAAGCGGCACAACAACAAGCGGCACAGCAACAGGTCTGGAAATAAAAAAGGGGCCTAGGCCTCTGCAAGTAATCACTTGTTTTGAGGAGTTGTGAACTGTTGTTACTCTATTTGTTTATGTGTTTGCTTTTGTGCACTGAAATAACGATATGCAAGCTGGGCTATCATCGCAATACACTTTGTATTGAAAGTTCAAGATCATAATGGTATACAGCATGTGGTTCTTTGGTCTGCTTATTTCTCTGTTCATTCTTTAATGCACAACCACTGCATTTTGTTGCACCCTTAACCCAACAAGTGTTTTGGCTGCATGTGGCCTATATAACACTTGTCTATTATAATTCTAAGACTTCTATGAGCTGTCTAGCCTTTTACTTATGGTAATAATACTTTGCTCTGCTTTTTCTGTTTCAATATGAAGTCTGCATAAAAGTGACAGCTGTTTGAACTTTTTAATCAGCTCTTGCTTAATTGTCATGTCTCAGACCCCCAGTCATTACTGAACCATTCCTTCCAATATTTTTCTTTACAACCCAGATTTGTGTCTGTAGTTAAAATGTGTTTTTTTCCTTTTCAGCAGCAGCAAGGACAGCAGCAGCAGCAGCAACAACAACAACCAGGCAATGTCCAGCAAGGTATCAATTCATTTCAACTGAATACTAACCAGCAACAACAGCAGCAGCAACTTGGCTTAAATCAGCAACAGCAACCCGCTAACTTGAACCTGCAACAACAATTTAACCAACAGCAACAAGGTTTTAACCAACAACAAGGTTTAAATCAACAACAAGGTTTGAACCAACAACAACAGCAAGTGCCAGTTTTTAACCCAAATCCTATTTTTAATCCACAGCAACCAGGTAAACAGATTCATTTCCCTCCTCTTTTTATTCTGCTTTTGTTTTATGACTGTTTTTGTGAAGTATAATTGACTTTGGTATGGAAGTACTAACATTTAAATTGGTGGTAGTTGTTGATAAAAATAAAATTCAGTTTGCTTTTATTTTCTTTTTTTAAAGATGTCTGTTATCAACCAGCCCAAAACTTTATGACTCTGTTTGACTCTGTCTGTATATTTGCCCTTTAATTTTGCAATCCATATGTAGGTTGAGGTTTTTACAGTACATAAGTTCCATTTTTAACCCTAACATAGAAATCGTTGTTTTAAAAATGGTTCCACCATTATCTTGTTTCTGTCATTGACCGTTAAATACTGTCTTAAACCCTCCTATTCAGTAACACTGTAATCTGTGTTACCACACAAAAAACACTTCATAGCAAATAGTTGCATCTCTTGATATGTGCTGCCATCTTTTGCTTTCGTAGGAATCAATCAGCAGCCAGGTCAGGCTGCCCAACAACAGCAACAGCAGGGGGCGCTTCAGTTTGATAGCAACCAAGCTAATGCCTTCTTCAATCAGCAAAGACTTGGAGGAATGGGTGCTGCCATGAGTCAAATCACAAAGCCAGCCCAGCAAGTTCAAGGTCTGGGACAAGGTCAAGGTCTTGGGCAAGGTCAAGGCCAGATGAGCTTTAATATGGGACAGATGGGTATGTTTGATTTAGGGCTTTTAATATGATTATCATGATTACTAGCAAGATGTAGCCTCAGTTTTGTTTGCTTAGACAGTGCAATTTTTCTGTCCATTCTAGATTGATTGGTAGTTGGTAGTTTGAACCTATTGAATCAAACTGAATGAATTCTTTCATTCTGATAAATATAAAATGTAAAAGAAAAACAAAACTCAGATTGGCTAGTTGGCAATTCATAGTTTAGAACTTTTCCTGAAATATCAGGTGAATTTCATGATAAACCAAATCAGTTGAATTTCATGATAGACCAAGAAAGAATGTAGTATAATATTAAAGACCATGGCTTGATTTTTAATTCAAAGTACTGTGAATGTTTTCATTTATGTTCAGGCGTAGAAAAGAATCCAGTTGAGGTCAGAGAGCAGGTGCTTCCTCCAAAGTGGAAACAAGAAAAAGACCTGGAGGTAGGTGCCATGGTAGGTTCTGTCTGAACCTAGTTTTTCATGACCAAAGAGCTTTGAACAAGTGACTATGTGTGTGTTTTTTGGCACAACTCACTAACAAATTGGCAAACTGCTATTCACTGTTTTTAATTTTCTTGGACCAAAGTGTATTATTTTACTTAAAAATTGAAAATTTTGAATTATGATTTGTTTGTATGGATACAGGAAATATTTAAGATAATAGGTATGATGTACAATTTGCCAAAATATTGGGTGAGATGATCAAAAGAAGATGTTACATTTTACATTTCAAATGGAAACATGTAGTGGACTGGTAGTTTAATATGATATTGTATTCAGTGTGTAATTTGGCACAATATTTGTTGAGCACGTCTGTTGTGTAGTGTAGGTTGCTAACTGGTATTCTTTTTCATGAAAAATGCAACAAATATGAGAGAGAGAGGGTGAAGAAAGAGGAGTTTTTTTTGTATACATCACAAAGCAGGGGTATTAAATGTGACTTAAGTCAGTTTATACAAGCATACCTAGGAGAAATGACTAAGTTGTACTTGATTATACCATTGTTCCTTTTAAAAAACCTACAGGAAGAAAGAAGGTTGTAAGTTATATTGGAAATTTAGGTGTGGTTTGTCAATGTTTTATCCTCCACATGATTTTTTTTGTGGGAATTTATATGTCAGACCCCTGATATTGGTTGGTTTACAGAATTTGTCAATATGGTGGGAAGTCGTGAATGGGTTCTGTGAGTGGGGGCCATGTTTGGCTATATGCGTGTAAACTGTGGGTGTGGGAATCAGTTTATGACGAAAATCAAAGTATTGCAAGTTATTAGAGATGAAAGTCTTTGGGATTTTCCAGAAATGTGAGTATTTGGTTGTTGTATTTATTCCTCCTGCCCCCCCTCCCCCCCATATAGAGGATTTTCAGGATGTTTTAAGGTCCACCTTCATTTCTGATACTGTGTGCACCATACAATGTAGCAAGACACAAACCATGTTGTTTTCTGTGTAATTATCAGTCTCCACAAATCTAAAATGAATTTATAATATCAAATTAACACATTTTAAATCTCTTAATTCTTTACTTCTTTATTAAACTTTATTTTTTTCTTTAGTTTTAATTTTGGGGTTTTTGTTTTCTTTCCTTTCTCTCTAAGGCTTTAAAAGCTCTTAAGACTCAGAAACCTCCAAAGCACCTTCTGCAGACTCTTAAGGCAAAAATGTCCCTTGGGAACAAAAAGCCTGCTAGAGCTTTAGTTGTGGGTCACTGATATAGACCCAGGTTTCAATATGTAGAAGAGGTATGTATACTTAAAGACACATGAACTTATATTGCATGGACTCCAGGGAGGTATATGGGCAGAGGTTTCACCCTTGAATATCGGTAATTGTTATCTTAAAACCATAGTGATTACCGTATTTCACCCATATTAAGAATAACTAACAAAAAGAAAAAAATGAAAGTGACATTCATGGCCACCTTGAGTGAGAAATAACCCCAAAGAATAATAGCATGAGGATATTCGGTTTGAATGAAGCAGAGGTAAAAATTGTATTGCCTACCAAGACATACTGTTTTTTGACAAAGGTCTTACATGTATATTAAAACAGTCAAGGTTAAGGCAGCAAACGTGAATGACAATTGTGCAATGCTGAGTTATAAAGCCAGAATGGCCACCAAAACAAAAATGGCTGCCTTCACAAGGGAAAGCATGAGATGTAACTGCCTATAAGTGAGCTATGGAGTAGAAAGACAAGGGCAAGAATTGCATGGAGGTGGTGAGGTGGTGCTGGAATTATTATTTGGTGCTGGGGGCATGGAAGAAGGTAACACGTTTCAATTTATATTGGAGGAAAAAAATCTTTTATATTTTAGATTTTTATGGTATTATTTGGTTGTCGTTAACATGGAGTGAACATGGTGCAAACCATTACTGGTTGTAGAAGAGATGGAGTGGGACAGTCGCAGACTTTTTATTGGTTTTTGTATTTTACAGTGATGTCACCTTTTTACCTAATTTATACAACAGTTGTGATAAGATGTAAAATCATGATTTTTTTTTATTAATGGGTGGCTTACAGAATAATTATATATCATCCTCTGCATTTAGGATGACACATGACTGAATCAGTACAATAAGTTTGTCTTTAAAAGAATACTTATCAGTTGCATTTGTGACTTTGGGAAGATGAATATGATGACTTTACATAGGTGCATGTTAACTTATTGTTCCTCTCTGCCCACCTCAGAAACATGGACTTAGAAGAGGAGCCACCAACAACACCAGCACCCCTTACGAGCCCCCCATCAGTAGCCCCAACACAGTTAGCTCCATTCATGGGGCCATCATTAGTGGTAACAGTATACGAAGGGGACAACAAGATGTCAACAACAACAACAACCACGCCAACAACATTAATACCACCAGAAGAGGAGGAAGTTTTGGACAACAATCTTTTCGTGGACGAAATGGAGGAGAGGCTTCCATTTCAAGAATTGCAACCACCTCTCTTGGAGATGGAGGACACAGTTTTGGATCCAGAGGAGGAGGGAGAGGAGGAGGGGGAGGGGGAAGAACAAATGGATCAAGAGATATTATAGACTTAGGGGATGATCTGAAGGAAAAGGCATTAGTTAGACTCGGACTTTTATCCTCTGAGGTGGCCATGCAGCAGAGACTTTCTGAAAGTACGGAAAAAATGAAGAGAGACATTTATGGGTGATACTAGTCATAAACATTTAAAAAATGATTTTCATTTTATTCAACTCTTTCAAGTTTTACTGACTTGGCATTTTTCCCTTTTAATTGGCAATAGAAGGTGTTACATTTGGGGATAGAATATGTAAGTATATATCATGTTTTTAGACATTTGCTATAGTAACCAGAGATAGTTGATGTTATGAATATCCTTGTCTTTATAATGTGGTAAAGGGAAATACAAGTGACTATATTTTAACTTGAAATTTATTATATGTATCATAATTATAGTTCATTTATATTAATTTGAACATGTGTATTGTTAAGATTTATCTAATATTTCTAAGTTGTAGATAAAATGTTAGATTTTATTTTTATAATTGTTGTAAAATGTGGGGTTCATTTATTGTTTTGTTAGAGTCAACACAAGCCCTGTTTTTTAAAATTAAATTAATTTATTTATATGCTTGTTTTGATTATGGTAGCAATCTAAAGAAAATTATTTAAAACCTCATTTTGTATTTGAAATTTTAATTTCAAGTGACCAGGGTCTTTGAGTATTGTATCTTAATTTAAAAAAAATTAAATTATGCAATCAATGGTGCAATATCTGTGGTGCAGAGTATAACATATATCCTCTACCAGGACCGCAGATTAATTATGTGCACTTTACCAGGACCGCAGATTAATTATGTGCACTTTACCAGGACCGCAGATTAATTATGTGCACTTTACCAGGACCGTAGATTAATTATGTGCAATTTACCAGGACCGTAGATTAATTATGTGCACTTTACCAGGACCGCAGATTAATTATGTGCAATTTACCAGGACTGCAGATTAATTATGTGCAATTTACCAGGACCGCAGATTAATTATGTGCAATTTACCAGGTCCGCAGATTAATTATGTGCACTTTACCAGGACCGCAGATTAATTATGTGCACTTTTCTCTAACTTTTCTCTAAGTCATGCAAAAAGGTGACATCAATTAATCAGAGAATCTATGAATATCTAGTGAAATATCAATCTGTAGACCTGGTAAGAGGGTAATAATAATATACTGTGGATTTTCAGAAAAAAAACAATGTATCGACTATTGTATATTTTTTCTCCTGTATTACAAGCTTTAAAGACCATGTAATACATTTTTATGTATGAAATCAATGCAAGTTGTAACCCATTTTCTTTGTATTATAAAAGACAAAAATAATCATGTTATGTCAGTATCAGTGGTTTTAGGATATTGGTTTAAAATTGAATTTTTAAAGATGTATTGTTGTCAGTATTTGTAAGTATTATAGAACAATTTCAGTAAATAAAATTCCCTGAAAAGCAGACATATTTTATGACATGAATAGCAAGTAACTGAAAAAATACTATTGTCTTATTCTAAATATAACATATTGTCATGAAGTTTTCAGAAGATATACATATTAATGGTAAGTTTTAAAATATCACTATTTCAATGTGGGCATTTGTCTTTAAGATTAGTGCATGCCAAACAAGGTGATGTTTGTAGAACAATTTAAATAATTGGTTATTCTTGGGGCATTAAACTAAGTCTTTCAGATACTGTTTACTGGTGATGGTCGCATGAACAGGTCATCAACACAGTAACTTTAGAGGTACAGAAGGTATAAAATTAAAAGGCCAGTAGGGGTGGAAAAACTTGTTCAAAAAATGAGTATTAACACATGATCATGATAACACTAGAAGAATACCTGAACCAAAGACAGTTATCAATGGTTAACAATGTGTAGAATCAGAAAGAATAAATTTCAGCTGTTTCTGTGGGGTCTTATACAAGAAGTATTCATTAGCATGTCAAGGTCATATGAGAGTGCGAAGGTCAAGGTCATATGAGATTAAGCAGGTCAAGGTTGCATGAGGGTTAAATATGCCGTGAGGTCAGTTAGGAGGTTGTGGCTCTTAGGAATGACATTTTGGTGAAGGTTGTATGATGATTTCCAATTCAGTGGCGTGAAAGTTGGAATGAATGTTCAAGTGTTTTGTCGTTTAACAGTTCTGACGCCCACATATACATTGCAACTATGCACACACTTAACATTTAATCTAGAATTGTTTAATCTCATACTGAAGTGTCTCTTTTTACTTTGTGGTAAGATCATCATGGCTTTTATGTAACATTACTGATGTAATTCCAACATTTTTTAATATTTTTTAGCCGAAGGTTCGCAAACCCAAGTCCAGCTCACCAGGGTAAGGTTTAATTCATGTGAAGATGTAGGAAATCTTTGGATGTGTATTTCTTAATATTGGCTATCCCAGGTTTTTGAATTGAGAATAATTTAAGATTATTGTCTCTGATTAACTGCATTTCTTTCACAGGCCTGCTGTCTTTGTAATATTATTGTATCATTCAAATATATTAGATATAGTGTTTGATGTCAAGTGGATCCAGTTGAAAATTTTTATATAATGTAATCATTCCCTTCAATTTTATGCAAAAGAGAATATATTACATATTTTAACCACCAAGGATTGAATTTTAAAAATTAATATTTCAGGCAAGATAAAGAAGAGGAACCACATAAGCCAGTGTTAAAAGGTACAGACCAATGTCATACACATAGAGACTGTTTTGTGAAAAAATGAAAATAATCATCATCGTCTTAATTTAAGCACATTTACCTCAAGATGAGAATAGAAAAAAATCTAAGATTATTTCTTACATCTTTCACCTCTTTGCTGAATTAAACTTGAGTCAGTGATAATTGTCAGAAATATTAGAGAGCATATTTTGCATTTTCATTCAAACACAAAATTTAAGAACCATTAGCATTTTGCTTGAGAATTGCAAGATGTGCTTATCAGCTCACAAAAGTCAAAAATAAAATTAAGACTAACAGGTAATTAATGAGAGGTCACACTTTTATCCCCTCTAGCTCCTGGCCAGATACCTCCAAGAAAGCCAGCAGGTGAAGACCATGACATTCCACATGTAGGTATTACTGTCACGTCATGACATCCCACATGTATTAAAATGGAAGTGGTTGATCTATGATGATATCTTTAGAGACTTGCATGAATTCCAACAATTTGCTGTGATCTCAACCAAAAAAGCATGGTACCATTTTAAATCATTATTTATTTATTTATTTATTTAATTATTTATTTATTTATTTATTTGTTATTTGTCACTCAGAAGCAAGATAGTGATAATCAAGATAAGCCAAAGGAGACACAAGGGCAAGCAGGACAGGGAGTGGACTTTCCTGGACAAGTGGCTCCACCAGGTGGTGGGCACCAAGACAAAACTAAAGAATCTAACCAAGGCAATGAGGAGAATATATTAGCAGCACCAGCAGACCAAGGAGATAATGAAATAGACAGTGATCTCTCATTAAAACACCAGGATAAAATTGGTCGGGAGCCACTTCCCAAACCTGTGCTTCCAGTACCAAATGAAGATAGTCAACTTAAAAATCTGAATGAGGAAGCCAAAAATGAGGCCAAAAAAGAGGGCCCCGTGCACCAGATACTGGAGCCCCCACAGCGCCCTTATGTTGATTCCCCCAAAGAGGCCCCTGCTGGTCAGATGGATGTTCCTGGGGGACATGAGGGAGAGGATGGGGAGAAAAATGATAAAAAGGTAATTTAGACTTATTGTGAAAGTTTTTCCAGTTTCACATATACAATGATTGGTTGTTAAAGAGGTTTTTTGGATTTTGCTGAGGGTGATTTTGTTGTGACAATGCCATGAGTTTGCACTGTAAGCATGGAGTTCATGACACTTCAGACAATCAACAGAGACTACTGGAGACAATCTGGAACTGCCAGTAACATCCTGTGTTTTAGAGGCCACTGGAAACTACACTTAGCTGCAGGTCAAATGATGATTTGTGACAAGAAGAAAATAACTTTTTTTTCTGATGAAGATAATTTAATTTGGCATCTTGTAAAGAATGCTTTAAATATTTCACTTTTTTTTTTTCATTCAGGACGTCCTCCATAATGTGCCACCAGACCAGTTTGTAGACCTGCATGATCAGCAGGACCAGGGCCATGACATTGATGGACAGAAAAATGTGGAACATCACGGTGAGTAGCAGAGTTTAGCCTCTCAGTGGATAGAAACCATTTAACTATGTCTTTAAAAGCTAAATATGAGGAGAAATTGATATTACTCCCAGGCTTAAGTTTTTAGCTGAAAGCCTGACCTAAGACAATATCTTAAAAGCTAAAAGTGAAAGACAATTGGCATCACTCTCAGGCCACAAAGTGCCCCCACCACCACCAGCCCACCTCCAATTGTTAGACCACCAAGCCATTTGTTCCTGCTTGTTTTCTCACAACCAAAAAACCCAAAACCATGTCTTGATTGCCATATCTCTGTGCTGCTGTTTCAGACCATGAAGATGTGGACCCAGACCAACGAGACTACCCTGACAAACTTGGGAATGAGGACGGCGGGAAGGAAGATGACGATAATTAGGTGCTGCTCAACTTTTAAAAAGTAGACAAAGTCAAACTATGTTTGTTTTCTATTTCATGATAACATTGCAAAATGTTATTTTCATTGTTGTTTTTCTGATAGAATGGTAATTAGAAAGAAAGTGGGAGATATCCAGGCAAGAATGGTTCAAAGTACAATTTATTTTATTATTTCTTTATTTTTTGGAAAGGTGGCATATTAGCTTAAAATTGCCCATCCAAAATTTATTGAGATCCTGTGCAACAGAAAGAGATGTATAATTTTGGAATATTTGCAAACTTTTCATGTTAAAAACATGCATATATACAAAGTATTCACCTGTCTGTATGCAGCAAATTTAGAACTCTGAAATTATTGAACAATTTTTACGAGGTAAGGTGCGAACAGTTTTCCATAAAAACACCAAAGTTGTTTTGAGACAAGTCCCCAGGCAATAGCTTTAAGATGATACTGTACGATGATGCTCTTAATTCATTTCTTGGAAGACAAATTATCACCTTTGTTAAGGTCTGCAAAATGCTGGTAGACTATTTCTGTCCTCTTAAAGGCTATTGACAGGGCCACTCCATGGGAATTTCCTTCAAAATAAATTTTGTGGATTAGGGAGTAATTTTTCCTACTCTCAAATTATTGCTTGACCTGTTCCTGTACTTTGAATCAATACTTTCCTCCATTTTTAATTTAAAATTGATGTATGTAATGATTGGCCAGTCAAAGTAACGACATCTGTCTTCACCTGCATTGCCTCGTTTTCACACAAGAAAATGGCGGTGTGTTTTGTATCGTGGTCCTGTGCTGGGTACCATGCATGCCAAAGGAGGCTGCAAAGATGATAAAGATGCAAGGAACCTCTCAGATAAACAGATAAACTTTTATATAGAGAGTTTAATTGGCTTGAGAGTCTGCATTGGGAAATATAAGAAGCTTTACAGGCCATAAATTTGACTTTTTTTTTTTCTTACAAATATGTGGAGAGAACTTCTAGAAATTCATTTTGGTGGGAAAAATCTCATGGAGGGGCCCTTTAAATTAACAGTCCAGTATAAATGTTACACTGATAATGACAGAGAAGAACTCATCTTGGGTTCTAAATCATGTGGTGGGCTGATATGCAATTCATGCATCAGCACCCTGGGTTTCAAAGACTTCAACTACTCTATAATCAACACACTGGTTATAGGCTATGAAATGTTGTGTGTGTCTACTGAGTATTAAAAAAGTCTGAAACTCGGGGTGTTTGGTTATTTGAAAACTTTTCTCATTGTAAAATGTTGTCAGTTACCTGTTATTTTGAAGTGTTATACTGTTTGTATATTTTAAGTGTTTATCCAAAGGTCATTGTCTTTGCCCAGCAAACTTTTGTCAATACTGTTATTTTTTTTTTATTTATTCAAAATAAGTATCTGTCAGTTATTCAATGATGACAATACACGTGAATTTAAGTGTGTAATTACTTGACAGTGTTTTTTTCATTTGGAGAAAATCATGAATTTTACAGATACTGTATTTTAAAATAATTTTTATTTAAATTAGAACATTGTTATTGAGTGGTGAAACAACATTAAAAAGCAGGCTACTCTATAGTTCTATTCTATGCAGTACAAGCACCATATATGGAAATATAATTTTTGTGATTACGAAAATTATGTTTCCGAAAGTTTGATGATATTTGCCAATTTAAGATATCGAATAATTACTGTATTTATTTTTTTATTTTTTTCTTTTGCGAAACTCCTGGGATTTTGTCAGCCTATTTCACTATACTAGTACGTTAACTTTATCAGACAGTTTAATAAGCTTTTCCTCACGTCCCCGTCTTGCCTCTGACATATTTTACTCGTGGATGGTGAAAATCATGGATGAGCCAAGAAGTAAACATGGCTTCCCATCTCACTCATGGTGTAATTGTTTATCATATCTTTTTTCCCAACTGCATTTTTTCATTTGTTTGTATTCCACCTCTTCATTAGTAAAAGAAATGCTGTGTTGATGAATTACGCCAAACTGAAAGAGTGAAGGCTTTAAAGATACTGCCAGGAAAGCATTTTTTCTGAGTTACGTATTTCTAATTAGGGAAGTAATGATAGCCGTAATAATTTTTTGAAATCATTACATTTTGGCCTTTATAATAAATGTTTTAATGTGTTATTTATTTATTTATTCATTTATTTGAATGACTACTTAAGTTTTGATTAATTTGTTAACTTTTTATTGTTGTTGTTAATTTCTTAATCAACATCTTGCTACCAAAGTTCGTCTCTCTTTTATATATAATGTTTATGCCTAGGAAGTGTACATATAGATGTATATACAATTTAAGGTGTACATTAAACATGTACATAGAAAAAGATAAAAGTGGTGATTTTTAATATCTCTACAAACAATTCAATGAGCTGATGGTCTTCATGGATTATTCCATGTATTTTGCAATTGTCATATATTTTGCATTAAACCTTAGCTGGGTTCGGGGGCGCGGGGAATGTATAATAATGTGGTGAATATAATGCATGTTTCCTGCTGTATTCATTGTGTTATTAATTAAAGTGTGAGCGAAAAATAAGATTATTCTAGAATTTGTGAAAACTTCCGTAAAAGTTTTTATAGTAATTGCATTAGGTTGAGAAAAATCACGTTAGTGAAATTAGAAAAGGTACGCTCAGTGAAAGACCAATTTGAAACGTTAAGCATACTTTATTGATAAGTAGGATAAAAACAATTGTTAGAATTGATAAATAGGCCCACGGCCAGTTTGTAGTTTCTAGCAAGTCTAAGAATAACTTTGTTTTATTTGTAGAAATTTAAAGTATTTTTTCAAAAAAAATGGTATCTATTTTTCTTACTTAATGTCATTCTGTAATATGCTATCCCATAATGCCACGCGGCAACGATGTGACACAATGACTATGGATTGCTTTAGAATGCAGCCTTTACTTAGAAATGCTTTGAATAATTATGAGAACCCGTTATGTTTCGAGTCAGTATGATGCTGCTGTTTTTACTACCTTATATTTGCAGTTTCTGGAAAATATGCATGGTTTTAATTCCAAAAACTGCCGCTTTCATCGTTGGAATATGGTGGTATTAAGGTAATTGTTACAAATTAAACTGGTGATTGTTTGTATATGTATGTGTTTGTTATACATATTGTTCACAAAAACATATTGACATCTGGTGGGTTAATGAAACGCATTTTTAATAAACTTAAACTAAAAAATGGCGTATTGGTTTTGTTTGCTCGGGGATCGGTTTCTTGAATCGATACAATATTTTGTTAATTCAAAACTAACGCGTGTAGTTCAATTATCCGAGGAAACCTGTGAGAAGTACGCTTTTGGTTGCTTCCTGTAACGTGCCTCGATTGGCCCTTTTCTTCTGATTTTATTTTAATCATTTAATCAGAGCGGCGTATAGCGTGTGCAAAAGTTAATCTAAATTTATCTGGTTCATGACACTAGGGAAATCGTCTGAGTGGGTCGCTATGATGACCTAGCCTCCAGTCACGCCATATAAACTGTGTGACAGAAATGGAAGTCCGCTAGGAACCGTAGTCCGCTTCCCATTACTTTGTACAGGTGACATTCGTCCCATATAGTAACCCCAATACTCCAACTAACCTTAACTTGTACTTATCATATAGGAGCCCGAACTTCCACTTCTAGGCCTACCATTCCTACCACACCTGCCGTGGTGTCCAGAAAGAAAACCTGGGCATCTTGACCTGGCCATGACCCCATCACCCCCTGCCTCTGGATTAACCCACTTAAAAAGGGACGCACTGATAACTTTCATTTTACAATTTTTGACATGTCACACAAACCAAGCGGTCTTCAGAAAAAGTTGGCGCTGTCCTCAGGTGTGATAACACGTGCGCTGGTTCACGGGACCCCGTATCATCCCCATATGGGATAATCCAGTGTTCACTCAAGGCATACTCCAGTACTGGTAGAGAGACTTGGCTGACGCTATTTCCTTATATGCAGCGACCTGACTCAAAAGGACGGTTTTGTATTTTTTTTCTGTGAGTGTGACAAGCATTCTGTATGACGTTGTGTATGTTACTTTGATTTTCACATCCAAGGCGAGGCATCTTCCAGGCAAACGGTTTGCTAGGTATTTCAGGCGACCTCAGAACCTTTTGCGTTGAACATTATTATTGAACAACCTGTGCTACACGAGGTATTGTGTTCCTTGTATTCATGGTTACACAAAACGGATCAAAGACCAGAGAGCAACGTAATTTCAAAGTGTTCATATATCTACAAGCAGGATTTAAAAGGGTATAAATACAAACAAGACATTCACTAAAGATGAAAACGGCGTCCTGGGCACTTGTAGCAAGCCTTCTCCTGTTCAGCCAGTTTCTGGGCTTGGCGGAGACAGGAGGGTTTGGAAACTCCGATCTTTCTCAACTTGCCAGACTGACACAGAACTTATTAATAACGTTATGGTCCAACGGCACCGCGACGGCCTTGGATAGATTCATTGACAACAACTTTCCCGCCATTGTCGAGTTTTTGAACACGACTGGATTGCCGTTAATGAGAACGGCGTCTGAGATGGTCATCAACACGCTGCAGTATGTGAAAGCCTACGAATTGCCAAAGAACGCCACGGTTATGAAGGAGAACCTTAAGGGAGTGTTTAACTTGGTGAATTTTGATGATTTTGTCGGCATCTTGATCCAGGGAGCGCAGAGTGGTTTGCTGGGGAGGCCCGCCAATGTGTCCTCTGAGTGCTATGAAGACGCTTTCCTGTTCTTACAAGGTCTTCAGCGAGGAGAGCCGTGGGCTCTGAAGCGTGAGTGCATTCTGTACATCTACATTTATTTTTACGGCTAAGATGGGTGGCCAAAAGAGCTCCCTCTAAGTGTCAACTAAAACATATTCACGTTCTTTAAAATAGTGGTACATGTACCTGGTAGGTGGTCTGAGGAACCCTCTACCACGGCCAAAGAGAAGTTGTTTTACGAGATATTTACTGTTATTTCTCTGGTTCAATTTGTTTTCATAATAGCATACTATACGGTCCAGCGAGAAATCCCTCTCCCCTCCCCCCCCCCCCCCCAAATAAAAAACAAACAAACAAAAAACAATAATAATGATGATAATGATAGTAAGAGAGCACACCTGTTCACGTCACCTAAATACTGACTTTCACCTTGGGGCTTATCTTTGTTTTGAAGATTCTAGATATGGGTTATCTTTTATCTTCAACGCACTCGCAATGCATCCAATCTCGTGTGCTTCTCGCCATCTGTGCAAACACGTGTAAAAGTAACCTCATTGTAAAGAAAGATTGCAGCTAAAGGTAAAAGTCATGACATTAGTACAGGCGCTGTGCTTGTAACACCCTGACGATGGAGGTTAGTTCCCAGAAATCTCAGAATCTAAGGGTGATTGGCGGCCGACGCAACACGCATTATCACTTTTTTTACTGGAATATAAGGTGTAGTGAATTTGAGTTTTTTCATAACCCTTCTAACAATCACCCGAAACCTTTGCTGTTTCCCCAACAAAAACTAATGCTATTTTCCCCGTCCATTTCATAACCCTTCAAATTACTGCAATATTTAATCTGTCAAGACTTGAGTATAGGAATCTTAGCATTTCTCCCCATCTTCATGCATCTATGCGTTGGTAAGGAGATCTTAAATAAGTTGGCATTTTATCCACCGTTCTAGTGCTGGACGCCATGGGCAAGCCGGAGACTGGGATCTACCAAGGCAATCTGATGTGGATGGGGTTCTATGACGAGTGTGTGGGGACAACTGCAAGGACCACGATGTAAGTAAGTTTAAAAGCATTAAAACCTACGATTAGCGTTCATGCATCAACTTTTAATTAGATTCTGTCAGTAAAGTTGTTAAAACTATTGATAGATAAAGATTTACATGTAACCCAATTGACGATTTTGAGTCTCCCTCTCAGCGACTTCCGCCGGTCTAATGACAATTTGATATGTAAAATACGACTGGAAGACTTACCTACATACCTTTTTTGTCTCTAAATAGTATAAAGCATTGGTTTACACCACTGCAAATATCTGAAAGGATGAGATTCTAAAAAATTTAAATTGAACATCACGCGCTGCACTCTTAATGACTAAAGATGAAAGGCCAAAATAATACGTTACTTAACCTTTTACTATAACTACTTCTGCTACTACTACTACTACTAATAACAATAATAATGACAATAATTAAAATTTGTAAAAAATGTGGAAATTTTAACAGTTCCATAAGGTAACATAAACACGTTATCAAAATACGCTTAATATCCTTCCTTGCCATTATATGTGTACTTTACATTTCCCGTGGCTCTGTTCCGTGCAGCTCCGTGACTCCTGGCTTATCTGTTGACCACGAGTTCCAGGGGAAATACTGTCTGGTAAAGATACCATTCCCAGATGGAGTTCTCAATGCGCCGCAGGTAATATTAGACCCACATTCGCCACCAAAGATGATCCGCGAACTAACAAATATGGCCGATCCACTTGAAAGCTTGCCCCCTAATCCCCACTGGGAATCTATTCAGTGTCTTTTAGGGGATTTTGCGGCAAGCTTTTAAGTGGGACGGCCATATTTGATCCACAAATCTGTTAGTCCGCGGAACAACGGTTTGTGAAAGCGGCCTATAAAATTGTTGCCTTAAAAATTTACCCTTTGTTCCATTATCCGTCCGGCCTTTTGTTTGCACCGCTGATTGTGCTTTAAGTGACGACCCTTAGGCAGCGCTGGACTACGAGAATTTAAATAACTCAGCATTGTCAGAGTATTCATTTAAATTATGAAATCGATAGCCGAGAAATAATGTATATCTATTGTAGAAGTACAGTTTAAGCTATGGTGAACACTAGACGGCCAAACAGCAAGCGTAACTTTTCGGTATATTGTAGGGAGCAAGTATCCAGGTAGCTATGTGTGTTTCTGAACGGTGTTCTTCCAGAGATTTAACAGGTAGGAAATAGACAAATAAAAAATATGTAGGCCCCTCTTAGAACAACCTGGGTTTTCACCTCTGGTTGTCAGGAGCTGTTGTTGGCATTCGTTAGTATGCCTTAGAATTCTTTAATTAATTTTTAATATTCAAGGAATTATCGTTCAATCAATCTGTTCAGTTTTGCAACTACTTGTTTATTTTATTGTTCATTCCTTGCTCTCTTTCCTTTTCCTTCTTCCACCCTAATTCTTCCTTTTCCTATTCATCAAGATATTCTTATTTTCTACACTATTTTCTCTCTCCATTTTTTCCAACATGCATCAGTCCCTCCTTTATTTCATTTTTTCTTATAATACACCCCTCCCTTCAATCAACCGTATTAACGTAGGTTTCTTACATTTCTTAACCGTCACATTCCAGCTGCTTTTCGCTCCATTGGCGCCAGGGATGCCGTACAGATAGTGTGCAAGGGAGACAGACGTCTTGACTTCAGAACCGACGCTGGCGCCATCTGTGCAAGGTACATTTGCACTGTTTCCCAGCAAATGTGATACTTATGCCCATATAAACAGCGGGGTATATATATATATATATATATATATATATATATATATATATATATATATATATATATGAAATCAAGCTATTAATATGTTAGAAGTGAGCAAAACTGTTCAACTATTACATGTTAGAAGTTTTTGATAAACCAATGCAATACTGGTATATCTGAATTAGTTCATCGAGTTTTAAAATATTTTTCTTTAACAGAGATTTATTGGTGTCCAAAAATTATTCATCTTCTTATTTCTGCATAATTATTTGTGTTTTAAGGTTACCAGTCATGTCATTTAGAGATGCATGTGTTATACAACAAAGATGTTGGGAGATAATGATACCGGGTAAAGCACAACATTTTAACTGCTTAGACTGCTATTATGTCATAAATGGACTTTTGTCCCTTTGTAGCATTCTTGGGTGTGTGTTCGTTTTGGTGGTCATTTTGGGGACTGTCTATGACGTTCTGGACTCTCGTTATTTCTCAACGAGCACAAAGACTTCCCGCGCTTCCAAAACTAATCCATCAAAGAAAAATAATGTTACGTTGACTGTGAGTATCATATACAAAGTCAAAGCAGATTTTACATATTACGAATGGCACAGATTCAGATTTTCGCTATTAGACCATTCTTCTTAATTATGACATCATGTAATGCACAAAACGGTCTAGTTCAAAAAGTATATTTTCTCAGGGTCGAATGATTTACTAGAATCTCTAAATCGTTAAAATGACAAGATTTGTCGTTACAGCGTTCGATGTGTGATGAGTGCAAGAAGACAAACAGCTGTCAGTGGTGTGATGTTTGCTGTGCTAGCATGTGCCACCATAACAAAGTCGAGTTAGATGGCGGTGATGAAATACAGCATAGAGACAATGACGGTAAACGCTTCATTATCATGTATTTACCGTGTATGTAAAACACATGGACTGGTTTATAAATGAGGACCAAATTAATTCCAAAATACAAGCACATAAAATCGTTTTTTAAAACAATTAAATAACTAAAATTATAAGTGAGGAGAAGTCCTTGTTACCTTTTTTACTATACACGTTGCTGTTTTAGATTTTGAAGGGGCTTTAGAAAACAGATGGTTGTAAATGTACGTTATCTGTGTAGTTTAACTGCTTACTATTCTCTGCCTGTTGCCCATCTTGAAGCATAGGCCACCTATAAGATCCTTCCTTCCACCCCTGATCTTGTCTCTACTTGGTTCCATGTTTTGTACTCAGATGTATCATTTCAATCGTGAGTTGATGAAACATACTATGTAATAACATTTATCCTGTCACTATGGACAATATAACGATTACAGGTTCAGTGACATCTTTTGGACTTGAAACTTATAAGAATGGACGACGCACAGATGAAGACCAGTTGCTGCCAAAGAAAAGAGGTAATATAAAATAAGGGTGCTTAAAATCAAAGTGTAGCTGGAATGCATTTCAGCAACCTTTTCAGTGTTATACTGGGACATTTTTTTTTTTTTTTTTTGCATAGCGAACGAAACGTGCAGAATATCTACATATTTAATTTGCCACAATAAATAAATAAAACAGAGTACGCACAAATTACACCCAAAAGTCATAACATGATGGACATAAGTTCATGTGGAAACACCCCTGACGAAAACGATCCAAGCCTGCAAAGTATGTCTAAATATTTATAAATAAACACTCCAATAATTTTTATACGACAAGTTAAAGATAAATTCAAATCTATAAATTATCAAATATGTAATATATGTTCGTGATATGTAATATGCTTATCAGAATTTTTAATACAAACACTTATTTCTTCCTTAAACAGGAAAGTGTCTCCTGATCCTGCGAGCGTTCTCACTGTACAGTAACGTACAAAAGATAATGGACACGGATTCTCCAGCGGGCACGTTACACTGTGTGAACGCTATCCGCGTGTTGAGTATTACATGGGTGATACTGGGGCACACTTACTTCACCATGACGGCCTTCGGGGTGATGTTCTGTAAGGGTGGTCAATAAACTGACCTTTGGCTATTCTTCTTTAGATCTTATTTATTTACTATATATTTTTTTAATTAATTGATGGTAAATTTTCGTATGCGTATCACCTTACTGTAATAACGGTATAGAACTTTTTTCTCTTTTAATGTCTTATTGCCCCCCCCCATTTCCAATCGCATTCTCCCCTTTGCTTCCTTTTTATCCCAGGCTAATTTTTTCTTTCCTTTTTTAACTCCGTTCATAGACAACGAAATCAATATTACCAGTCGTGTTGTACTTGTAGGACAAAACAATTGTTGGCGACGTCTAGTCTACTCCAACTGAGATATGTCGTTACCTCATTAGAAAATCATGACCATAAAAGAATAACAGCAAACAAAGGATGTTTCTTCTAAATTTTGGTGTAAGCTGAAATTTTCTTTTTCAGCCAACCCACTACAGGTGTTCCAGAAAGCCAACGAGGTTACATTCATGGCGATATTCAATGGTACCTTTCCTGTGGATGTCTTCTTCCTTATGAGGTGTGGGTCAAATCGCAATCTTTTTCATGTATTTGTGTTATGTATTCAGAAAAAACATAAACAGCAATCCTGATGGGGAAAGAACCAAATATAGTACGTCGTTTAAAGTTCAAAATTTCATTTCATATCTCACCACTTGATCTTGTTCTATATTGAGATACAATATCACTTGTATAAAAACTCGTATTTGTAAGTCAATTTCATTGTTTCTTTTGACATTTGTCTGTTCTATATTGCAGTGGTCTTTTTGTGTCGTACGTGTTCCTTGGCCGGGCACAGAGGCTAAAAAAAGTGACCTTCAAAGAAATGAGCTTTTTCTACATCCACAGGTTTTGGAGGTAAACTAGTGATATCCCATATATGTTGTTTACAACAATTGATAGTTTTAAAGAAAAATATATTATACACGGAACGATTTCATCTTAATGTCATATATTAATACGTTTGTCTTTAGGCCTGCCTTCATACATTTGTATTGTCTTTTTTTTTTTCTCAGGGAAGGGGGTGGCGGGCGGAGGTGGAGGGGGAAGGATTCTTAACGCGTTGAGAAATGCATTATTTTCTATTTTCATTTGTGAAATGTCCGAATACTTTTGATTTCAGGATAACCCCATTGTATGCCATGGTCATCTTCTTGAACACCACCATTACCCCCTATGTAATGCATGGCCCTATGGCCCCGGAGTACTCGAACGATGAGAAATACTGCCGCATGAATTGGTGGCAGAATCTTCTCTATGTCAATAATCTGGTCAATCCAGCCGAAATGGTGTGTTGTGTCTGTTTTGATATTCGTATGCCTTTTGATTTTTTTAATTTGTCTGTCTGTCTGTTTGTCCATCCTCACATCCTATTCAGTTGACATTGTGAAAAGGAACATTGTTAAAAGATTAATGATGGTAACTGCATACTTGTACCTGAATATTTATTGTCAGAATTTCATAGAACAAAACACAGAACAATACACAAGGAATGGTCAAAATTAGATCAACATTGCATTATACAAATGTTTTACACAAATATATATTTGTCGTCATTATTCAGCGCACTTTTCAACTGAAAGTGTCCATTGTATTCTATGTTCATAAACATATGGATCAAACTCTTTCTATTTTTGGTCATCATTTAGTGCATGGGTTGGACGTGGTATCTTTCCAACGACATGCAGTTCTACGTTATATCCCCGTTGTTCCTACTGCCATTATTTTGGTGAGTAGAAGATCGATTCTCAACTTGTCTTAACTTAACATGTGAAAGTCACTATCTAGATCACGAGTGAGAGGGCGATATAGTTCCTAGTGATAAAGAGACTTTTTTACTTTTATCTGCATCGTTTTTCCATAACTTTGTTAGAGATGGTTTCTTTTTATTCAAGCCTCTTTTATAACCAAGTATTGCACAAAATGAACGAAATGTAAGAATTGAAGTGGAAATGAATTTCAAAAAACGGAAACTTATTTTTCACAAGAATTATTTTCTTTTGTATTTGCGGTTCAGGATACCAGCGTTGGGTGTCATACTTTGCGTCTTACTCCTGGTGGCCAGTATCATTGCCACTGGTCTTATATCTTATGGTGTCAGGAGTACGAGTGACGTTCCTAGCCTGAGTTTTATGAAGTGAGTACACACTAACACGTTTTTTTCTAAAGGAAATGGAAATGTGGGCAATTTTCTATTTATGTTCAGCTTACATGTCACCGTTGTCTATCGTCAACAATAGGGTAATATAAAGGACTACGTCTCGATATTCTCCTACGTAGATGTACATGTACATGTGAAGTGTGTTTTTTAACCTGGATCATATTATTCATAACGGCACACCTAGAGAGACAATATCCTGCAACTACCTTTATTCTCATTTTGCTCAGCTTAGATATGTTCACGAGTGTATACGTGGCGCCATGGTGCCGTGTGGGACCTTACCTGGTGGGTGTGTTGCTGGGATACGCCCTCAACAGAACGCAATGCACGCTGAAACTTCCCACAGTACGGTAGAATATTTCCACTCTACTTAATTATAGCTATGTTTTAATTTTTCATATATTATTTCATTCATTTAGTGCCGTACATGAAAATAATTTCCTCCTTTTTTATCTAGATTTATATTTAAATGTGCTAATTTTAAGATAAAAGCATCAGCAGCGTTCGAAAATAACTGAATAATAATAATAAAAAATAATAGTAATAATTTTTGACCGATTACCATGATGGTATGGCCATACGTGTAGACCCTATACTACATGTGATAATTGGCACTTGGTGGCTAAGACAGTTCCTACCGTCAAAGTCTTGTTTGCCAGGCAGCTGTACTCTTTGGTTGGATTACGTCACTGGGACTCTGTACGTCAGTCATCTACGTTTACCATGGCAACGTGCATGAAGGGGGCGGGGACAGTCTATGGTCAGATATAGGTGGCGCTGCCTATGACGCTATATCAAGACCAGCTTTTGCAATGGGTGTGGCCTGGATTATTTTAGCTTGCGTTACAGGACATGGTGGTATGAGAAAAATCAAATTAGTTCTTGCAGGCTTAGGGGCGAATTTGGAGCTTAGTATTGACATCAAGCGTTTAACAACTTTTTACTATTACTTAATTTGACTGCAGCTGTCAGCTGTCAGTGGGTTTATATGTAGAATTGTTGCAAAAAAAAAAAAAAAAAAAAAAAAAAAAAAAAAAAAAAAAAAAAAAAAAAAAAAAAAAAAAAAAAAAAAAAAAAAAAAAAAAAAAAAAAAAAAAAAAAAAAAAAAAAAAAAAAAAAAAAAAAAAAAAAAAAAAAAAAAAAAAAAAAAAAAAAAAAAAAAAAAAAAAAAAAAAAAAAAAAAAAAAAAAAAAAAAAAAAAAAAAAAAAAAAAAAAAAAAAAAAAAAAAAAAAAAAAAAAAAAAAAAAAAAAAAAAAAAAAAAAAAAAAAAAAAAAAAAAAAAAAAAAAAAAAAAAAAAAAAAAAAAAAAAAAAAAAAAAAAAAAAAAAAAAAAAAAAAAAAAAAAAAAAAAAAAAAAAAAAAAAAAAAAAAAAAAAAAAAAAAAAAAAAAAAAAAAAAAAAAAAAAAAAAAAAAAAAAAAAAAAAAAAAAAAAAAAAAAAAAAAAAAAAAAAAAAAAAAAAAAAAAAAAAAAAAAAAAAAAAAAAAAAAAAAAAAAAAAAAAAAAAAAAAAAAAAAAAAAAAAAAAAAAAAAAAAAAAAAAAAAAAAAAAAAAAAAAAAAAAAAAAAAAAAAAAAAAAAAAAAAAAAAAAAAAAAAAAAAAAAAAAAAAAAAAAAAAAAAAAAAAAAAAAAAAAAAAAAAAAAAAAAAAAAAAAAAAAAAAAAAAAAAAAAAAAAAAAAAAAAAAAAAAAAAAAAAAAAAAAAAAAAAAAAAAAAAAAAAAAAAAAAAAAAAAAAAAAAAAAAAAAAAAAAAAAAAAAAAAAAAAAAAAAAAAAAAAAAAAAAAAAAAAAAAAAAAAAAAAAAAAAAAAAAAAAAAAAACATCTGCAGCGGAATTTTCAAATAGTTTTCCTGGATCTCACTGTAGTACTAGTACACTTCGCCTCTGCGTAATAATGGCATGACTTAATTTCCCCCCCTCTTTCTCAAAGGTGTCGTTAACAGTCTACTGTCCCACCCGGCATGGACGCCCCTCAGCCGCCTGGTGTACTCTGTTTTCCTCATCCATCTGCCAGTCATGGTGTGGTTCGGGATGAGCCAGAGGACCATGCTGTATATGACCGATTCAATGATGGTAAGCCAGAGATATTTTCTGACAGTCTTCCAAATTATCTTTGTTGCTCCATCCTCCATTTTTGACCGTCTTCCAACAGAAAAAATCAAATACCCGTCAATCCTAACTTGAAAATCTGACCGTCTGGCCGTCTTCTGGAAGACCCAGAAGACGGCCACAATCCGCCCCTGTAATATCATAACACCACTGGCGGATCCTGGTTTTTACCAAGGGGTCGGGGGATTAGTCTGAATAAACATTGATGGAAGACGAGCAGAAGTAAATGTAATGATAGTATTAACATTAATTATTTCCCTCCGCTTGGTATTCTGTTTGTAATATAGTTGTTTGATATGTTTGGGGGGAGGGGGTTGGAGGTTAGAACGGATAGAAAGGGCACCGTCAAAACTTAGGGACGCTTTAAATGCCGCATGAAATTTTGGTAAACTATCATTATTACTTATTTAATGCACGTCAACAACAACAGCAATAGTAATGTAATAACAATAATGTTAATAAAATTGTCATTGGGGTTATTGAATGAACGGTTAATGATTTATTTCCAGTCATACGTATTTATTTCCAGGCATACATATTCATCGGCCACGTCGTGGTTAGTTTTGGCGCCGCTTTTCTAGTGTCCTTGACGATAGAGGTCCCCCTGGTCGCGGTGGAGACAGTGCTGCTTGGTAAGAAGCAATGGAGAAGAAAATAATGACCAAGGATTTTCCCTTCTCATAACTATTTTCCATGGGTTTATTGACACATGGAAAACATGCAAGGCGGTCAGATATGGTGGTGACAAACATTATGGAAAAATATAGGTCACCAGGTGACACTAGGTGCTGATGCTAGCATCAGTATTTTACAAGCAATGAATCTGGCCAAGTTTCATGCTTTATCGCAAAATTTAACAACTGTTCATGTTTTTGGACGATAAAGCTTAGTAGATAGGGCACAAATATAGCTACCAAAACCCAGCTGAGTGGGGACGACAACTCTATGAAAAGATTCTCGCTGGAAAGCGCACATAATTTGCCAAAGATATGTCTGTGAACATATTGCGAAAAAAGCAATCTGCGGTTCTGGTACAAAATAGGAGAGCATTGTGCATATATGTATACCTTACAGTTGTTACAGTAGTGGAAAATTCCAGTGCTGTCTTGGGTGATAGAAACTTATCCCCATTTAATACGTCTCTACAGGTATAGCGAGACCTTTGCTTTTTTATGAATGCCATATATAGCTTGGTTTTGATAATATACACATTCTTACCAAATGTATTTTACGTTTTATCAGGCCTGAAATGTCATGTACAATGTATCGTTGATGGTGGTACCAGTAGTCGTACTACATGTGCATTATGTATGCATCTGTATTCATGCAGCCTTAAATAAAACAACGTAGATGTATTGACAAAGTTCAAATGTACGTGCACCTGCATATACATGATTTTAATCGTAAATTTTAAAGTCTGCAGTTTCAAACACACCCTTAAAGTCAACGTGCCCTGTCACTTCCATTGCAACTTCAGCTAACGTCTTCATCACGACTGGATGTTTAAAATCTGGGTCAAGGTCGGCGAGAGGAACAATGGTATGGGCAAACTTCAGGGTGTCCGGATGTGGGATTTGCTGTAATTTTATACCCGATTTGACCTTTGTGTGATCGCTTAAGGTCGTCTTCCCGGAAGTTCCCAGTGCGTCTCTGTTGAACGCCGTGAAGCTAAATGTGACGTCATCCCAAAACGAAATATCCAAATCTATGGTATGGGGCCCATTCTTACGCAGCGGATCGCGCACGCGTAACAGCTTGTCCTCAATATCATACAACGCCCTTTTTAGATCATATGGGTCGCCAGGCGTTAGAATTTTGACGGCCATGTTGTGGTATGGCGGTTGGTTAGTGTCCAGTTGAGGCGGGGTGATAAAAACCTTGGACACGGCAACAACAGTGGTCCTTTCTCTGAGTAATCTAACAGCATTTGTTAGGTTCTTATCGGGACAGATGTTTGATCCAAGGGATATAAAAACGATGGGTCGGGGGAAATCTCCCCTTGTTCTTCTTATGTTTATTGTGCCAGGATAATGTATCGACTGCTGTCTTTCTTCTACCACACTAACTCTGACTTCAACCCAAGTGGTTTGAAAACCAACAATAGTTATCTTTGCGACATCTTCGGCAAGGTTTTCCGGGCTGGTAAACGTATGTGACGTCACATACTCAGCGATAGTTTTTGTGACGTCACTATGCTTGAGAAATGTCCTGGCGCCATCTGCTGTTTCTTTTCCGTCTCTGGTGCCGATGCGTAGCGCTAGACTGACAGGAACATTGTTTTGCCTGTGATCACCATGGACCTTCAAAGTGACGTCATTTATTTCAATTTCTTGATTTACCT
The DNA here is from genome assembly GCF_001039355.2 of Lingula anatina. The sequence continues at coordinate 313,268 of NW_019775409.1, read as the reverse complement.
CCATTGTACATTTCACACTGAAATGTAGAATTAAGCACGTTTGATCCTAGTTTTCCTATTTATAAATAACCAACCATTCATTCACAACAACCCAATTGTTTAGTGCTAAATTCACATAAACTCCTGTGTACTTGCACGACATATTACGTGATCGTTCAAGGTTTAACGTCTGATTCACGTGTAATCTGCTTATCTAGTGACGCTACGTGACGCAACATAGTCTCCATCTATCCAATGCAAGTCACTTACGAGGATGCAGCCGCAGAAATTTGTACCACAACCTTTCTACCCTTCTGTACAATTATTGCTAACGTTTTATGTTGAGCACTAAGCCCATAATATACACAACATAGGAGTTTGGTAACTAATTAACCAACTTAAGATATTGCTGATCTGTGTACGCTTTTATTGTCGTATCGTATCGTACCTACTTAATTGCTTATCGACGTCGGGGGACCTGGTTTTTCCTGATGTGTTTATCCCTTGCTAGGTAATAAACTGGGTGAAGATATAATGGCTTACAAGACTACTTCTTTCAGGACTTCTTTTACTGCATTCAAATGCAAATTGGTATCATTCGTATCCGACGTAAGATGCCATTCTTTTCCTGGTTTACAGCGTGGTTCCCTTTGTCCTCTTACAACAGGTCTGTGAACCATGCTGATCCACAGGTATCAAATGAGACTTAGTGCAGGTACGACAGGTTTGACTTTGATGGAAAAGAACTGATAACTTTTTTTCCGTATTAAAGCATTGTTTGAGACGAACACGAGGAATGTGAACTGGGTTGAACTTACAAGGAAGAGATAACGCTGAATTCGTTGATAATTCTAGTATTTTGTCCCATTTACACACGGTAGACTTAAAATAATGTGTCAAGCGAGTAACTACATGTACATTTCTTCCCAAATGTACCCAAATGTAAAACAAAGGCGCTGAGATCACTCGTGCACCGATTCGGCCGTTTTAATTTCAGTTGTACCAAGGAGTTATAACAGAAGGAGATTACACGCAAGCCTTTCTATTGTCCGATGTCTGTTACGGTGGGCGGAGCTAGCTACGGGGGGCCTCCTGTCTCAAGGTTTCGTCTGCGTCGCTCTCCTCAGCTTGGAGATACATTCATATGCGTTATTTCGCGTTAGAATTCGAGATCAGTAATGTCAAATCGCCGTTGTATGCTNTACTGCGTGCGAAAATGTCGGGGCGTTCAATGAATTCAACGTACTTCCGTCTTGGGAGTTTATGATCAGCGGGCTCAACCCCCATGATACATTATCAAACGATATGACGAAGTTAAAATTCTTATCACAATTTTCTTTTATTTCTTGGACAATTATTTTTTTCTTTCATTTTTATATATATTGACTAATTTACTAATAAAATGTGCCTTTTTAACTAACTAGAATATTTTAAAAAATGAAATAACCATCCAAAAAACAAAAGCAACATATGTAAATGTTATAAAAATCAACAAAAGGTGAGTAGACTTTTATTTAGAGGGAGTTATTATATTTATATTGATAATATTTTGATAAATATGACAGATAAATACATCCGAGGTCTATCTAGATGCATCCCAACAACGGTCACATCAGTTCATGTGCTTCCAGTCATCACCGCGTGTATATACCTGATAACAATTGGCTTTGTTTGCACAGTCTTTGTCCTGGGCTCGTGCTGAATCATCACCTGCACTGCTACACTTTTGTAAGTATATTGAATAAGTCATGGTTTAATGTTTAACGCGGCGTCCTTGTTTTTAAGATAATTCCACATAGTGGACTTAAATTAATGGCAGTTAGTGATTGTTAAATACCAAGTTCGAATAGTTGGCTTAGGAAATGTTGTCAAATATGGGTTATAGAAATTCGTATGCTTAATATGTTTGTTAAAGAAATCTGCTGATAGTATAACCTTATATAATCTAAGTCCATTTTTATATCTTTTTACTATAGCACATCATACGACAGTGACTCCTTTGGATGATAGTATATAAAACAAGAAATACGATACTTCACAGGAGAGCAACTCAGTAAAATACACACGTAACAACAGCTTCACGGATTAAACAGTAAATTAGACGAACTCACATGAAATGACAGATGCATCATGACGTCAAAGGACCACTTTCCAACTGTGACGTCATGAAAACAAGTCAATATAACCTAGGCAAACCTCACTAACGATATGACACGACCTATTAATAAAAACTGCAATATCAAAGGATGGAATTTCGATATATGGTGTTGACAGATAAAACTATCAAATGTGATATAACAGCAGAAAAAATAAAGGAAATTTAGGAAATCACTAAATTCTATAAAAACAAACAAAACAAATAGTCTTGAAATTTATACTTTATGAGACAAAGATAGGAAAATGGTTTTCATGGACGACGACTATAATATCATTACGCCAGCTATTTATCTTATTTCAATAGTAACAAGCATATTTTCACTGCTTGGCTGTTTTGTAATTTTTGCCACTTTTTTAATGTTCAAAGAAACTCGTTCTTCTTCTCGGCAGCTCCTGCTTTACCTGTCAATTGCCGATTTCTTAGTGTGCATAAGTAACGCGACAGGTGCATCTTGGGCGATGTCTGAGACGTCACGACCGAACATTGCTAACGTAAACATGACCCATGAATGCGAATATCCTCCCTCAGTTTGCGTAGTTCAGAGTTTTATAGGGACCACTGGGTTAATTTCGTCCTTCATCTGGACGATAATCATAGCCTGGGAAGTCAGAGAATCACTTCTGAAAAATTCGCCAAGCTGGATGGATAGGTTTCAATGGATATTGCACGTCATCGCATGGGGTGTTCCACGTAAGTGTTTATATTTTTTAAAATTGTTACATTGGTAGTCCTTCAATCCAAGGAAGACTTTCTGTGAGCTACTGGTGTCCATGAGTAACTACAAGTATCTACACAGAAAAAGACCTGTGGGTGAGATTAAAGTGAGAAAACCGATGTTAACTTTTATTTGAACGTGTTATAAGTGGTTAAATATTGTGTTAAAACCAAAAACAGTTCGAAAGCTCTTAAGCAACCATATTTTTAATACAGCTGATCTACATATATTTATTCATTCATACAATGCACATGTATGTTATGCAGCATTTTCAATATCAGAGATCATTTAGAGATAAAACAGAATTAGAAATGTATGCAAATCTTAATTAATTTAGTTATATATTCATAAATATTTCAATTATAAAATCATTGATTGCCCTTCTGCAGTCACCGTGACCGCCATAATAGCCCGATACCAGCGCCTCGGTTTCATCTACTCCCCAGACCGCAGTATAGGGGGCACTGCATTCACCGCAGGATGGTGCTGGATTAAGATCTGCCAGGCAGACTTCGACCGACATGACCTAGGTTTGTGATCTTCAATGACGTAGCCTACTATTTGTGGTCTCTGAAGGGAGTTCATTTATTTTTAAAGAATTAGCCCTTTGAACCAGGGGTGAGGGGAGGACTTACGTAGGCCTACACATCGACAAGTTAATAAAGTTTAAATGGCATATGGCTTTCAGGTAAATGTAGTAAGCACTTAATTCAGACTCTTTTAGAACCGATTTACGTTTTAGTATTTTTACACAAAAGGCAGCTGGAAACTATTTCATCGAATATAAAATAGTTCACACAATAGTAACTATATATATAAATATTATCTAGTTTGTTAAAGTAGAAAAATCTCTTAGGTTTAATGGTGGGACTACCTCTGGCAGCGGGTAAGGTTTGGGAAATCTTCGTCTACTTCACCGTGCCGGTAATTTACACTGCTCTTCGCTGGAATCTGAAATCCACGGCAAGTGCTCTGACGTCACGATGTGACGTCATTTTTCTCTCTTCTCATCTTATAGTGTCAGCATTTTTTACCTCTGTCCCGTTATTTATCCTGCAAAACTCACATTTAGTCTTCTTTCCTGTAAGTTAACAATAATTTGTTTGATTTATGGACTTGCTAGGATGAATTATTATGGACTGACTTACTCCTTCATGCAGTCAATCTATCATCCCACCCTCTAACAGTATGTACAGGAAACCGTTTATTCCCTATTAGAAAAAGTGTCATTAGAGGCAGATAAAATAAACTTCTTTTCTGTCACTCAGATCCGCCAAACAGAATCTATGTACGTGGACCGAGCTACCCAAGACGCCGTGAGTCGGGCTGACCGCGTCATGAAAGCCATTCCTATCATTTTTATATTCTTACGCATTTGGGGGACCATACGATTTGTGGCTAACAGCTGCTATTGGGTAGTGTATGGGGCAGTAGAGAATCCTACATTCCACACTGTCGTCAACGTGGTATTAGCAGTATTTCAGGTACGTGTTTATTGTGTTTTTATACGATAATATCATTATGTCGCCTAGATGATACATGTACATTGAATTTAATGTGAACTGTCCAATCGTTACTTTGGCACCTACGTCTATATGCTGGGCATTATGGCACTTATAACAATTGCGTATAAAATTTAATCAATTCATTAATATCAATATAAGTAAATAAACAGGTAAAATAAATAAATAAAATTATTTCGAAAAAGAATAATATGTCTACATTTAAACAAGGTTACAAAATAACCAATTCATTGTTGTCCTTTTATACCAGGCATTCGGCGACAATGGACAGGGCATTGGCAACTGCCTCATTTATTGCTTCCTCACCGATTCAGTGCGCGTCCGGATATGTGCCGTCTGTGGCCTCCGCCCCGAGACCGCCGACTTCGACTCCATCAGAGACTCGTTAAGCGCGGCCATCTTAGATCACACAGAGCCGAGCAGTGGTGTTGAGATAGCTCGAGGATCGAGTCACAGTCGCAGGTCCACACCTCTCAGTTCGAAAGGTTCCACCTTCGCTAAAAATACGCCCGAGGATATTTTCATAGTAGGAACGCCGACTAGTTTAAACGCAGACACCTGAATAACGATTGATTTGAACGCTCTATAAACGACAGACAGATCCACACTATGTCAAATTATGGTATTAGAACACAGGCGTCTAAGCATAGACGCCTTAAAATAATAAATAATATATAATAAGCTGAAAATATTATTAATTCTTAAATATGAAAAAAATATTAACAAAAATAACATGTTTATGAAGCAGCTTGGTACATTTGCCATGCTACGTTTACCGGATAAACGACCTTAAAAAATAACAACATTTACTGCTGTTGCAAGAAACCAGCTTTTTCATAATCTCTTTCGTGAGTGTGTGTGTGTGTGTGTGTATACGGGTTTCTATAGCTGTGAATACCAAAAAATGGTTGAGCTTTTTTAATTTTTGCCGGTATCTAGAATTGTCATGACCTTCTTATTTTTGCCCACGTGATGTTTTTATCTAGCTTGACTTTTTCAATCCATGTAATGCTAGTTGATTTACCTGTAAATGTACAATATATATATATATATATATATATATATATATATATATATATATATATATATATATTACTACCACTACATGTACTACTACTACTACTACTACTACTACTACTACTACTAATAATAATAATAATAATAATAATGATAATAATAATTCGTCCAATTTCACTTGATAGAAGTTAGCCTATTGAACACGACTACGCTGCAAATAAATAGTTTGGGGCTGCCATAACTTCTTATTTTTGCCGCCGCGAGCATCTTCAATTTTCTGTGAACAAAAAGAAATACAGAAAGAAGAAGGATAAATTCCCTACCTCGCCTATGACGTCAACGACACAGCGACACCAGGCGGCGACACGCATTCTGTCAGTGTTGTCATGATCCACATACTGCTCAGGGGTCACATGAGGGGGGGGGGGCATTTTTGATTATTCTGGATAACAAATCACATGGATAAGATAAAGGTGACCCTAACTGATATACCGGCAAAGGTCTTAAGCCTGAATTGCAGTTTCATATACACTCCCACTTGTATATTGTTTTATTTAAAACTTTTTTATTTTTAAAAAAGACAGTTTTGCTTCACTCAGAAAACTCAGGGTCAGGTCTGAGGACGGGCAGAGTGGAAAGTTGTCACCTCACTTCGCGCGACATTTTAAGACCAGAATGTTGTCACCCTCAACCAACTTCATGACATACATACTCAAAACACTCCCTTAAATTTTTCTCTTGGTTTCACTTTTGCTTCTGTCTTACAGACTTTCTGGATATTATATGTACATAGCTGGTGCATGTGTTCGTGTTTTGATATTTAAACCACCCCGATTTTGACCCTCTACCTCTGGAGAAGGGGGGAGCTTTTTCAGTAATATGATATTTAGGTCAGCAGATAGCTTCTTATCAGGGGATGTTAAATTGCAGTCCATCTGTGGATTTTTATCTCATGTGGTAGGCCTATACATTACGTGATATTTGCCGATTATGTCCTGACCTAGATAATGTAGAATGGGGTGAGTTGAATTTGCACAGTAAACACAGTGAAGAGAGCAGCAAAAGGTAATTTCATCAATTTAATTTTCTTCCAACGTTGGACAACCAGTATGTGCTTTTCTTAACAACGTAATCTTGACTATTAATCCAGTTGCATGTTGCATTTAATTATCATTATGAATAAAAGATCCGCTGATGTTATTTGCATTTTATAAACAAGGCGATTTATATAATCTCTCCTAAATGACTGTTTGGTACTTTAAAACATGCAAAACCGGAAATACATTTAAAAGTTGTCAACAATTTCAAGATTCATTGGCGCAATGTGTGGGCGCACACCAGGTAAAGGCTGGCCTATGATGTCGCTTCTATGAAAATAAGATATATGTACGCTTAAAAAGTGGTTGCAATTTACTGGTCAATTTGTTAAATATTAACATTCCTTTATAGATTGGTCCACAACACGTATACAGATTCACCCAATATGGTCTTGTTATCAAGCGGTTGAGTTTGAGACTACAGCGCACCTGTAAAAACGACCTTCTGTGGAATTCTCTGGGTTTGCCACAAACCCCGTAGATTTCTATGCGGCAAGACAGGCAAAACATCTGAAAAGAAGGAAGAAAGGTGCAGATATCTGATAATACAAGTATCTCCATTGCAAGGCAAAAATGGGATCCGACTTCGATAGAAATGTGTACATTGTGGCCATAGTCACCAGCTCGCTCTCTTGTGTTGGGTGTTTTGTGGTATTTGCGGCCTGGATCTTCCTGAAGGACACCCGTTCTACAGGACGCCGCCTCCTGCTCTTCTTAACAACGGCCGACTTACTGACTGCGGTGGGCAACCTGATTGGCGCGTCTTGGGCGTTGGAGTTGTCCTCTAGCGGCCGTCCTGCCATGAACAGTTCTCAGGTCACACCTTTATTTAGTTTTCCACTTCATCTTATTTCTTTCATTCCAAGTTTTTATTTGAAAAAAAGGAACTTGAGTGTAAAATTCTATGAATGTACTACATAGTAATGTGCATTATACCAATAATCATTGCGTTTGTTCCCCTCTAACCAACGTCATTCATTCATAGGCCTACGTGTAGGGCCTACAGTACAGTGCTTGTATAGGCCGACCTCTATTCCTATCACTGAATAGATCAAACTTCCAATCATTTTGTATGCATGAAGTTTATTATTTAATTCATTCATTGATTAATTAACACATCGGTGTATCTATTCATTAATTTAGCCTACATTTCTTCTGTAAATCATGCCAAGTGTTTTGATTCCGTTTTCTGGCACCCTTGGTTTCGTTGGTCTCTGACAGTATACAGGTACAAGCATCAACTAGCAGCCTAGCGCAGAATTGGAAACCTACGCAGCAGCCAAGGCCCTGGGAGTAATATTGAATGTTAATTCCACTGGGGCTTTTCTGACTGAGTGATAATTCCCAGAATCACTTTTTGTTTTTTCACTTTTTTTCTTGAATTCTCATCATACTTAAATTCCAGGCACTTCACAGCTGTCAATACCCCAACGGTATCTGCGTAGTCCAAAGCTTCCTATCCAGCGTGGGCAGCTTGGCGTCGTTCTTCTGGACCATGCTGATCGCGTGGCAGGTGAGAGAGACGCTGGTTGGCGAGCGGAGCAGCTGGATGGACAAACCCAAATACCAGTGGCTACTTCATCTCCTGGCCTGGGGTGTCCCGGGTAATAATAATAATAATAATAATAATAATAATAATAATAAAAATAATGCATGGTGACATTGCATACACTCAGCAAGACGTGCAAATGCGCCATTTTGCATCAGAGTTACAGTGATTCGATAAAATAAGCAACTTGATTCTAACACATTGTTTAATCATTGGTTTGTTCATTCGTTTTGTTACTTATATTTCTATTATTGCAATGATCAATAACATCATTCCTTATTAAATAAATTTTATTATTTTAGTGTTGATACTTACGGCCGCAGCAGCAGATGGCAAACTTGGCTACTGGCAAAGCTCGGAAAACCACACTTCGTTGATTCCAAAAACAACGACAGTGTCACCAAATATGTCGATGACCTTTTTTTACCATGAAACAGCATACCCTTCGCTAGATGCCACCAAACCAAGACAAGACAACACCGTCGTTGTTGCTGTTGACGGACATGCCGAAAATGCAGCATTTGAAGGGGGCGGTTACAGTGGAAGTAAAGAGGATCTTCTGCGTGGAAGTACGGCTGGTTGGTGCTGGATTAAAATCTGTGAAGGCGATGAGCTGCACTGGGGCCTAGTGGTGTTCCTCACGCTGCTCACTGGGAAGGGCTGGGAGATGGTGGCGTATATTGTGGTGCCGACCATTTACTTCAACATAAAGGGGAAGTTGCAGCGCACGGTGAGTATAGGCTTTGACGGGCTTTTGTTATTGCAGAGCCTGGCATTTCTATGCTTTGTTTCTGCCCGTGAAAGCCTGTGTCGTAATAACATTACAGTTTCTTCACATTCAAATCATAAGACATGCCACATGAATAAATATGGAATGGTTTATTTGTCCAAGGTATATTGGATATTTTACTGTACTAAACCTGCCGAAACGATTTTATTGTCCGAAGAACGTTTGGTTCCATAATTACAAGGTTATTTTGGTAGCACCACAAGATCCACTCTTTCCTCCTTACTCTTAAATAAATAAATAAATAGATAAATAAATAAATAAATCATTTAAGGTTGTTTTAGTCTTGACGCCAACAGCAACAATAATTTCAGTGTAACCTTTTATTTTAATTAAAATGATTCAATTTTTATCTTTGTAGGTCCTGAAAGCGTCAGCTTCCCGTCTGGATAAGGCAGTTTTAGAGGCCGTAAAGAAGGCCCACCGCGCGATGACGGCTGTTCCTTTAATGTTCATCGCGTTAAGGATCTGGGGGACCATCCGGTACGTGGCGAACATCACAGTCTGGATCACCGGATCATCAACAGAACCGTGGTTTGAAGTGCTGTTTAACAAGATCTTTTTGGTTTTACATGTAAGTAGTTATTTGTTTGACACCATAAGTTTCGAATGATTTACTTTATACTTTTTTCTTAGGAATGACAGGTTTTTTTGATGGTGTGCTGTTTATATTTTGATAAGTACTTTTAATAATAATTTGATAAGTACTGAAAATAGGAAGAAAGTAGTCAAACCCGGGGAAATAAGGACATGAGACGGAATTTGAGTAAAAAAAAGAAAATTAAGCATTTTATCCTAGCAAAAGTAATGTACGTCAGTGATATCTTGTACCGCATTCTATTATGATAAAGTTTTTTAGTTTTCTCTCACATATTTACATTTGGGGTCCTCTTTGTTTTTAAGGCTATAGGCGACAGCGGGCAGGGCCTTGGGAACAGCCTAATCTACTGCTTGCTTGCCGATAGGGTGCGCGATAATATCTTTAGACATTTATGCGCAAGCTGCTGTTGGAGGAGAGAAACAGGACTGCGGTACAGCCTAAACTTACCACGTGACACCTCCATGTACGATGAGTCACGTGACTACACCATAAGCGAAGATACGACCACCAGTCATAGTGGCAGCGAAAGCGAAACTAGTGAAAATGCTCCCATATTGCGTCAGAAGTATGACTTGTATACTTAATCATTTTTTCTCTTTTCATTTTTTTCGTTCTGCAGACTAAATCACACGTGGGGAGATTTTGCTCTATTTATAAACCCTTTGTGTACAATTGTGTGAAGAGAAAATAATGTCGCTTCTGTAAAATACTGAAATTAAAGTTTAATTCTAAGCATTGCTTTTATTCCAAACATTGTCCACGGACTTATCAGTTTTGTTCACAAGGTTTTATTATATTGATTGTGTTGTGGAATATGTAACTGTTATCACTCAGAGCAAATAAAAGGGACCCACTGCGCGTGTTATCACTTTTGATTTTGTTTTGTTGTCTATGTGATCAGATATCTCTATTCAGAATAGATAAAAGATTGTTCCAAAACAAGCAAAACAATTAAGAGAATATGATTAAAAATTAATAAACTATCTCTGTACACCAAACTACTTTATTTCCCGTTTTCATATAGTACCAATTATAATTGAATAAATGCGGCGTTTCATAATTCTGCTTGCAGACAGCAGTAACTGAAACACCACCAAAAATGCTGATAACAATAATAATGATATATAGATTAAATGTGAAGCCCACAGCAATGGAAGCGAAAAACGCCCCTCCCCCCTGAAATTCACACTGACCTCCTTTTGTGTTGCAATGTTGACGCATATCCCACGAGTGCCTATTGAAACACTCACGTGACCTCATTAGCTGCTGTTGTGTCTAGGGTTTCTGCTTTCCTTCCAGTGCCACTACTTCAGGCATCGGGTTATATTAAATAACAATCAGAACTACACCGTGCTAGCAATGTAAGTACCATTCAAAATTAATGTTCCTCCATTATATTTTGTTTAAAGTGTTGTTAAAGCAACAGACGTCTGATAAATCTCATATTTAATTTAAATTCACTTATACGATTTAAGATGATGCGATGCCCTTGTATGTTCAATGTGGGCACCTACTTGCTTATCAACCACTCAAAAAAGCCTGTATCGGTTTGCGACCACGAAGTAGAATGAAGTGCTGAGATGTCAATATTTCTATAACCTATTGAATAAGACGTGAAAACGGGAATAGGCAGCAGGAACAGTGACTTCAGAATGCGCTTAACTGAGCCTCTGATGTAATATGATATGATTTGACATATGCTTTGTTTGCAGTGGCATGTTCAAATCCTTTATCAGCTCTTTGACATGTTCTCATTATTGTTTTATGACTGCTTTCATACCAAGCAGAACACTCATTTTTGGATGGTGAGTGTCTTTTAAGACTGTTAAAACATCTAATTGCGCTACAGGCTGTTTTTTTTTTTTTTTTTTTTTTTTTTTTTTTTTTTTTTTTTTTTTTTTTACTCGCTTTCACAAGAATTCGCTTTACGGGTCTTGTCAAGGGCAGAGGCTCCGTTCAGGTGGCACAGTCACTTATGCAATTAACTTGTCCTTCTCTCAAGGTATACCGGTACATACTGTATCGATAGTCTATATGTCTCGTAGTAAAAAGTGAAATTTTTAATCAGGATATTTTCCTTGTTGCACCAGAACAACTGGTATCTAACCACACGTTGCAACACAGTCTTGATTCTGTTCTAATATTTTATTTTCTATGTAAAAGTGAATTGATTTACGTGTTTGGGGGCATACGTGCATTTCCCGAACCCAAAATAGAAAATACGAAATTTGCAATCATCTTTCTTTATCAGAATCACCATCAGAACCGACCACCATGGAATCAAATGTTACCAGTACCTGTGGAGTGCACGACTTCCAGTGCATTGCCAGCATCGCCGCCATCACCACTTGTATCCTTTCTTGGGGAGGCTGCTCGGTCATCTTCGCCTCGTGGACCCTGATGAAGAGCGTCCGGACTCCAAACCGACGCATGCTTCTATATTTAACCATCGCCGATTTCTTTGTGGCAACGGGCCAGCTAATGGGGGCAAGCTGGACGCTGAATCGCCACCTGCATTCAAATGGGACAAATTACAGTTGCGACGACCCTGATCCAGTCTGCGTCGTGCAAAGCTTTGTGTCAACTTTGGCGACGATGTCGTCGTTCCTGTGGAGTATGCTGATAGCGTGGCATGTCTACAGGTCGGTCCTGGTGCCGGGGACGGGGACGTACTGGCTGGACAGACACCGCTGGGCTCAGCATCTTCTGTGCTGGGGAGTACCTTGTAAGTACAGAGGACTTGAGTAAACTGGTACATACATGTACAAGTACGCAGTGCGTAGTGGATAAATTGTGCATTAAAAGGCTCACTTAAGTACATTTTAAGTATACTGGTACAGTCTGGTACATACACGTACGAATACGGCTCACTAAATGCACACCAACATCAGTAGTTCATTACCTGGACATATTTTATTGGCACGTTTGGGAAGAAGAGAGCCAAGATGTGTATTCCCCGTGCACGTGTTATTTTGAGTGTACTTCTTTATTATCTTTACAAGCGAAAAAAAAATACAAAATGTCTTCTCAACGTACATGTTCTTTTGGTTTTGGAATTCCCTTGGAATTCCCTTGAACATACTAGGACATACGCAGATAAAGCTTTTACTTTTCCACGGGAAAAATAAAAGCAATTTATATATTGCAATTACATTTACTCTGAGCGCTGCTTACAAGTAAAGACTACTAACTAGAAACCTCAACCACTTCCTTCTCCGGACATTTGGTACGTGTATAGATAATGTTACAAAATGCAACAATATCATATTCAAGAATGTTTCACTCTCATGAATCTCCTGCTTACATTTATGTCACCGACATATAGATTAACTTGAAATTTACATTGAACTTTTATTTCATGCGTTTTTTTTTAAATCGTAGTGGTCATTGTGGTGGTCACTGTGTGTTGTGGAAGGCTTGGACTGGACACTGTCAAAGGCAAGAACGTACCCACAATTGCCAGTGGAATATGGTGTTGGATAAGAACTTGTGAAGATGACTTGATGAAAGGAAATGGGACCGCCCCAGAGATGCCTGCAGTAATGACTTTCTACATGATCACCGGGCAGTTTTGGGTATACCTGGCGTTTCTTTTCATCCCCACGTGTTATATTCAGACGAAAAGAAGGATAAGTTCATCGGTATGCTCTCTCTCTCTCTCTGTCTGTCTTTCTCTCTCTCTCTCTCTCTCTCTCTCTGTCTCTCTCTGTCTGTCTCTCTCTTTTTCTCTCTGTCTGTCTGTCTCTCTCTCTCTCTCTCTCTCTCTCTCTCTCTCTCTCTGTCTGTCTGTCTCTCTCTGTCTCTCTCTCTCTGTGGGTGTGTCCTTGTGTGCACGTGTATGCTCGCTATTCCTAAAAAAATCCTATTCAACGTACACTTCATTTCCGAAACCACCAACCGTAAAAATACTGCTCAAAATATAAAAAGTTTCTATACGGAGATGTATTTTTAAAATGATATATATATGAGAGTCATTTTCATTTTCCTTACGTTTGAAGGTCAACAGTTCCTTCTACAACCCAGCTGCGTTATTTGAGAGTGCTCAAGAAGCCGACCGCCTCATGACTTGGGTGCCTGTCACATTTTTACTGCTGCGGATGTGGAGCTGCGTCCGTTTTGTCGGCAATATCCTCCTAGTCTTTAATGAAGAGACGCCGTCACAAGTGTATACTGTGCTATTTAATCAGGTGTTTCTGGTGATACAGGTAAATGACGCCTTTATTTTATTATTGTTATTATTTTATAATTATTATTGTTGAAAGAAAAACATCGTGTTCGCATGCAATTCTTTCTGCCTGGTATGCAATATTGGTGTTGGTCTAGAATAATATACATTTTACTACTAAAATACTGTATTTAATTATTTTCTTTGTCTCCAGGCAGTCGGAGACAGCGCCCAGGGGTTCACCAACTGTGTCCTGTACTGCTTACTCACAGACTCCGTCAGAATTGAGCTCAAGAAAAAACTCGGCTTGCGTATAGGTCTCGGACGAGACACGCAAACTGAGGCGAGTAGGTCAGGACCAGGCGAGTGGGCCCGCGCCCGCCGAGAAAGACAACACAGAGACAAAGGGTCGATGCATGCTCAACTGAATATCCAACATGAAAGTGACTCAGAGACAGAACCGCTACTGCGGTCATCTTTTAATGCCAGTACCCCCACTTAATGAACCTAAGGGTGTAGTCCCAGAGATTTAGATCGATCCAGGGATTAAGATTTAGATCGACCTAACTCCCTGGGGGTTCACGCTAAATTGCAGTCAGCCGAGCGCGCACCATAGTTAATTACCCCCCTACAGCTTTCAGTAGGCGGGACAGACGCTTAAGCCGGCTAAGCTGACAGTAATCTAGTGAGACTCCCCACAGGGATAGATCGATCTAAAATCTATGGAAATGGGGTCTAAACGTTCGCCCGCAGTTCAGGGCCCGTAACTCGAAAGCATCGCTCACTGTGACAGAGCGCAAGCGTCTCGATTCCATAACTCGCCCGTACTCGCCCCATATAATACTTTGTAGCCTCTATGTGATATCGCTATTCGCAATACGCGATGCTTTCAAGTTACGGGACCCAGGGCAGTTCCCTTGGGGGTCAAGGGTGGGGGTACTATTGGGGATGGTGCACTTGTTTCGCTAATTGTTTGATTTACATACGTGCAAGAGTGCATATCTCAACGGGCTTGTTTCCATTAATTACAAAACAGGGCTCGTTTTTATTTTCTGAAAAGGGTGACCTTTTTACCCCCCCCCCCTTAGTTGACCCAGTTTGACGGATGCTTCGGATTCAATCAAACTAATCACAATGAACCTTAACTGACCAAAAGGACCACCTTAATCACCTCTATCCCAGCACCATCCCACTCTCCACATCTATACCCCCATCATCCCGGTGACTACCCACCTCTATCCCACCACATACCTCTATTCTATTAGCCTACCATCCCACCATCATCCCACCACCCACTTCTATCCCACCACCCACCTCTATTCCATTACCATCCCACCTACTATTCCACCTTTTCCCACCACCCACTTCTATCCCACCGCCCATTTCTATCCCACCGCCCACTTCTATCCCACCACCCACTTGTATTTCATCACCATCCCACCACCCGCCTCCATCCCAACACTTATACAAAAAGAATTGGAGTATCACATCGTGCCTCAGTGTAACTGTAAAGTTTCAGTTTTCTTTTGCTCTCTTTGTTGAAGCAGTCATAGAGTTTTAATTGTAACTTAAAATTGTGATAAGTAATTTTTAAATTGATGGGACAGATTAGTTTAGCTCTTGCCTGTAGTGTTATGCTTTGTATATGTTTTGAAAAAGATTAATAGAGAAGAGGCGGTTGTTGCTGGCCTCAGATGACATCATGCACATTTTAATGATTTGAACTTTGATCTACAACTTTCTACAGACTTATCAATACAGTATTTGTTTTAATCTCAGCGTGATATGAAATATCTATTTTCCAGGACGATGTGCGTATGAACAGTCTATTGAAATAGGCATCAGAATCATATTTTTATTGTTCGAATAAAGGTTTTTGATTTTTGAATGAAAGGGCACACGTACACCGTGGTAGCTCCTCTTACAAAACTTTTCTGCTTCCCCGAATCGTCGTCATTTTACAAAATCGGTGAAATTTTTTTCTCGCCAAGTAAGAAGCTTGCAGATTAAAAGAGTTAAAAAAGGGACCTTTTAATTGCCCCATTAATTGATCTAAATTGACACGACAAGGAGCCTAGATCAAGTTTTGATTTGATCTTTAGGTCACGATACTGAGGCAGATCTTGAACAAATACCGTTTTATTTGTTCAAGGACAGGTAGTAAAATATAATAGTAGTAAGAATTGATTTAATCAGTGGCATTTGAAGTTCTAGCCTAAACTAGTTCCGGTGTAGCGTGACAGAGAGTCCTCCATGCTGAGTCTCCTTCCCATTCATTTGTACTGGTATGCCTCGCCCTAGATTTTTACCCACTTAGATCAGGCTAACTTTAACCATTATAACTAAATGAAGGGCAGACTTTCAGTAACAGGGACCCTCAGTTTCGAAACACAGGGTCTGTGTAAAATATTATAAAGGGGTTCCAAGCCGTGCATTGCTTTTCTTATATTTTCCCGGAGTTGCAATACCACAAGGCATTATTTTACGTAAAAATTATAATTAAAACAAAGTTTTCCTTCTCACAGGGATAATAATTATTTGAAGGGAGTCCCGGGATATTTTGTCATGGGAATTTAGAAAATAATTATGCGATAAGGCTAATATATTATAGTGACACAATTAAAATTAACTGAAAAAGCAATTTCTTTTGGGGTTCTTTTTCTGAAAAAGTGGACCTTTTAACTAGTCTGCCTCGGTTCACTCTTGGGGTAGGGAAAGTGTCTTAACATCTAATTGCGCTTCAGGGTGTTTTTTACTCGCTTGCACAAGTTATTATTAAAGGTGGGGTGCAAATATTACAGTTTCTTCACATTCAAAATAGTATATTTGTCCAAGGCATATTGGAAATTTTACTTAACTAAACCCACCGAAAGAACGTTTGGTTCCAGCAATTCAAGGTCATTTTGGTAGCACCACAAGATCCACTCTTTCCCCTTATTCTTAAAGGTACATACATGTGCGAACTGAGCATCGGTGGAGCGTGGATTCCCAGTAACGCATGCAAACCACTTCTACTATGTTCTTACACGACTCAAATAAATTCGACATGCCAAGGGATAAACTGAATTGATCACTCAATCAGCCATAAAAGAGCTTTAAACTGCTCCTTTCTTTAAATTTTTGGTCGGAAATTTAACCTACTTTCGTGACCTACTTTTCTGCCCCATTGACATACAGCATAGAATGCTAGCAGAAAAATCTGTTCAAACATTATTTTTGGGTAAAATTAAACAATGCCTTTTGGTAATTCTCTTAGTTATACTACTTGAAACTATATGCTGGCATTTGGTCGGTTTTTGTGACAAAAAATTTGACATTGTATGCATCTTTAAATAAATAAATAAATGTTGCGGTTGTTAATTAAGGATGTTTTAGTCTTGTGCAGTTCGGCCAACAGCAACAATCATTTTAATGTAACATTTATGAAGTATTCAATTTATCTTTGTAGGTCTTGAAAGCGTCAGCTTCCCGCCTGGATAAGGCAGTTTTGAAGGCCGTACGAAAGGCCCACCGCGCGATGACGGCTGTTCCTTTAATAGACATGTGAGGATTTTTATGTCTATAGCTACTTCTATTTGTTTTTTTAAGAATCCTCACAAGTCTATTACAACAACATAACTAATGAAACTGTTCTACATGTTCCTTTAATGTTCATCGCGTTAAGGATCTGGGGGACCATCCGGTAAGTGGCGAACATCACAGTCTGGATCACCGGATTACCAACAGAACCCAAACTAGCGAAAATACCCCGATATTGCGTCAAAATTATGACTTGTATACGTGATCAATTTCTCTTTTCATTTTATTCGTTCTGCACACTAAATCACACGTGGGGAGATTTTGCTCTATTTATAAACCCTATGTGTACAATTGTGTGAAGAGAAAATAATGTCGCTTCTGTTAAAATACTGAAATTAAAGCTTAATTATAAGCATTGCTTTTATTTCAAACATAGTCCACGGACTTATCAGTCTTGTTCACAAGGTTTTATTATATTGATTGTGTTGTGGAATATGTAACTGTTATGACTCAAAGCAAATAAAAGAACAGACTGTGGACCCATTGCTCGCGTTATCACTTTTTTTAAAAATGTCTTTTGTTGTCTTTGTGATTAGACATGCCTGTTCAGAAAAGATAAAAGGTGGTTCCAAAACAAGCAAAACAATTAAGATAATATGGTTAAATATTAATTAACTATCCCTGTATACCCACGTACTTTTATTTCCCGTTTTCATGTAGCACCAAGTATAATTGAATAAATGCGTCATTTCATAATTCTTCTTGCAGACAGCATTTACTGAAACACCACCAAAAATGCTAATAACAATGATAAAGATTAATAGATAAAATGTGAAGCCCAGAGCGATGGAAGCACACACCCCCTCCCCCTCCCCCTCCAAATAAAATTCATACTGACCTACTTTTGCGTTGCGATGTTGACGCAGATCTCACGCATACCTATTGAAACACTTACGTGACCTCATTAGCTGCTGTTGTGTCTATAGGTTGCCGCTTTCGTTCCAGTGCCAATACTTCCGGCATCGGGTGATATTTAGTAACAATCAGAGCTACGCCGTGCTAGTAATGTAAGTACCATTCAAAATTAATGTTCCTCCATTATATTTTATTAAAGTGTTAAAGCAACAGACGTCTGATCAATCTCATGTTTAATTCAGATTCACTGATACTTGGACATAATGACGTCTATCTTAACATCTAATTGCGCTACAGGGTGTTTTTTACTCGCTTGCACAAGTTAACACAATCACTTACGAAATAGCCAGGTTATTAGCTTTTCCTTCTCTCAAGGTATATACCGCTACACCATGTATCGCTAATGTATACGTCTCGTGGTAAAAAAGTGACATTTTTAAACAGATTATTGTTCTTGAGCAACGGGTATCTAACCTCACGTTGCAACACAGTCTTGATTCTGTTCTAATACTTTATTTTCCATATAAAAATTAATTGATTTAAAGATGCATACAAAGTCGATTTTTTGTCACAAAAACCAACCAAATGCCAGCATATAGTTTTAAGTAGTATAACTAAGAGAATAACCTAAATGCATTATTTTATTTTACCCGAAAATGATGTTTGAACGGATTTTTCTGCTGGCATTCTAAGCTGTATGTCAATGGGGCAGGAAAGTAGGTCACGAAAGTAGGTTAAATTTACAACCAAAAATTTAAAGAAAGGAGCAGTCTAAAGGTCTTTTATGGCTGATCGAGTGATCTATTCAGTTTATCCCTTGGCACGTCGAATTTATTTGAGTCATATAAGAATCTAGTAGAAGTGGTTTACATGTGTTACTGGCAATCCACGCTCCACCGATGCTCGGTTCGTATGTATCTGGGGGCATAGGTGCATTTCCTTAACCCAAAATAGAAAATACGAAATTTTCAATCATCTTTCTTTTCAGAATCACCATCAGAACCGACCACCATGGTATCAAATGTTACCAGTACCTGTGACATCCAGTGCATTGCCAGCATCGCCGCCATCGTCACTTGTATTCTTTCTTGGGGAGGCTGCTCAGTCATCTTCGCCTCATGGATCCTGATGAAGAGCGTCCGGACTCCAAACCGACGCATGCTTCTATATTTAACCATAGCTGACTTCTTTGTGGCAACCGGCCAGCTAATGGGAGCAAGCTGGACGCTGAATCGCAACCTGCATCCAAATGCAAATCACAATTGCAGCCACCCTCATCCGGTCTGCGTGGCGCAAAGCTTTGTGTCAACTTTGGCGACGATGTCGTCGTTCCTATGGAGTATGCTGATAGCGTGGCACGTCTATAGGTCTGTCCTGGTGCCGGGGACGGGGACGTACTGCCTGGACAGACACCGCTGGGCGCAGCATCTTCTGTGCTGGGGAGTACCTTGTAAGTACAGGGGACTGGATTACATTGTAAGTATGCTGGTACATACATGTGCGAGTACGCAGTATATGTACGTGCATTAAAATGCTCACTAAATCTACATTAAAATCAGTATTTCAGCACCTGGGTCATGTTTAATTAGCACGTTGGGGGCGAAGAAAGCCTAGATAAGTATTTCCCGTGAACATATTAGCGTACTTCTTTATTATTTTCTTTATATACGAAAAAGGACAAAATGTTAGGTTTCACATATGTACTGAACGTACTTTTGGTTATGGAATTCATTACCATTGAACACACTAAAGGGCATGTACAGATAGGGCATTTACTTTTGCACAGGAAAAATAGAAGCAATTTACATACTGAAATAGCAACCACTTCCCCTTCTGGACATCTAGTATATATGCATGTAATGCTACAAAATGCAACAGTATCATATTCAGGAAAGTTTCACTCTCATGAATTTCATGCTTACTTGTATGGCACCGACAAAAATATTTAGGTGAAATTAAAATTTTCAGTAGACATTTACTTGTGTTTTCTCGTTTATCACAGTGGTCATTGTGGTGGTCGCTCTGAGCTGTAAGAGGCTTGGACTGGACACTGTCACTGTCGAAGGCAACAACGTACCCACAATTGCCAGTGGAATATGGTGTTGGATAAGAACTTGTAAAGATGACTTGATGATAGGAAACAGAACCGCCCCAGAGATGCCTGCGGTAATGACTTTCTACATGATCACCGGGCAGTTTTGGGTATACCTGGCGTTTCTTGTCATCCCCACGTGTTATATTCGGACGAAAAGAAGGATAAAACCATCGGTATGCTCTCTCTCTCTCTCTCTCTCTCTCTCTCTCTCTGTGCTTGTGCGTGCTTGTATGCACGCTATTCCTAAAAAATCTTATTCAACGCACACTACATATACAAAACCACTTACCGTAAAAATTACAATACTGCTCAAAATAAAAAAAGACTCTATACGGAGATGAATTTTTAAAATTATATTTAAGAGTCGTTTCCATTTTCCTTACGTTTGAAGGTCAACAGTTCCTCCTACAACTCAGCTGCGTTATTTGAGAGTCCTCAAGAAGCCGACCGCCTCATGACTTGGGTGCCTGTCACACTTCTACTGTTGCGGATGTGGAGCTGCGTTCGTTTTGTCGGCAATATAATCCTCATCTTTAATGAAAAGAAAGATGATGATATGTTAACTGTGCTATTTAATCAGGTGTTTCTGGTGATGCAGGTAAATGGCGCTTCTGTTGTTATTATTATTATTATTATTATTATTATTATTATTATTATTATTATTATTATTGCTGTTGTTGTTGTTGATATTATTATTATTATTTTTATTATTATTTATTGAAAGAAAAACAACCTGCTCGCATGCAATTCGCGTTTCTTTCTGCCTGGTATGCGATGTTGGTGTTGTTCTACTATAATAATCATTTTAATACTAAAATATTGCATGTTTCCTTTGTCTCCAGGCAGTTGGCGACAGCGCCCAGGGGTTCACCAACTGTGTCCTGTACTGCTTACTCACAGACTCCGTCAGAATAGAGCTCAAGAAAAAAATCGGTTTGCGTCTAGGTATCGGACGAGACACGCAAACTGAGGCGAGTGGGCCAGGACCAGGCGAGTGTTCCTACACTCGCCGAGAAAGACAACACAGAGACGAAGGGCCGATGCATACTCAACTGAATTCCCCACATGAAAGTGACGCAGAGACAGAACCGCTACTGCGGTCATCTTTTTATGCCAGTACCCCCACTTAATGCACTTAAACATCCGCCCGCAATCCAGGGCCCCGTAACTCGAAAGCATCGGGCATTACAACCGAGCGCAAGCGTCTCGATTCCATAACTCGCCCATACTATTCTATTAGCCTACCACCCCACCATCATCCCACCACCCACTTCTATCCTACCAACCACCTCTGTTCCATTACCATCCCACCACCCACCGTTATTTCACCTTTTCCCACCACCCACTTCTATCCCACCACCCACCGTTATTCCACCTTTTCCCACCACCCACTTCTATCCCACCACCCACCGTTATTCCACCTTTTCCCACCACCCACTTCTATCCAACCACCCACTTGTATTTCATCACTATCCCACCACCCAATTCTATCCCACCACCCACCTGTATTTCACCATTTTCCCACCACCTGCTTCCATCTCACCACCCACTCAAAAAGAATTGGAGTATCACTTCGTGCCTCACTGTAACTGTTTCAGTTTTCTTTTGCTCTCTTTTTTGAAGCAGTCATAATATTGTGCTTTGCTTTTATATGCAACTTAAAATTGTGATAAGTGATTTTTTTAATTTGATGGGACAGATCAGTTTAGCTTTTGACTGTAGTGTTATGCTTTGTATATGTTTTGAAAAACATTAATAGAGAAGAGGCGGTTGTTGCTGGCCTCAGATAACATCATGCACATTTTAATGATTTGAACTTTGATCCACATGTTTCTATAGACTTATCATTACAGTATTTGTTTTAATCTCAACGTGATAAGAAATATCTATTTTTCCAGGGCTATATGTGCGTATGACAGTCTATTGAAATAGGCATCAGAATGATATTTTTATTGTTTGAATAAAGGTTTTTGATTTTTGAATGAAAGGGCACACGTGCACCGTGGTAGCTCCTCTTACAAAACTTTTCTGCTTCCCCGAATCGTCGTCATTTTACAAAATCGGTGAAAATTTATTCTCACCAAGTACGAAGCCTGTAGTTTAAAAGGGGGGGGAGGTTTGAAAAAGGACCTTTTAATTGCCCCATGAATTGATTAAAATTGATACATGACATAGAGCTTAGACCAAGTTTTGATTCCTTTGGTGTGAAGAAAACAAAGGGTTCACTTCTGAACCATGACCTCTTTAGGTGACGATACTGAGGCAGAGCTTAAACAAATAACTTTTTATTTGTTCAAGGGCAGGTAGTAAAAATAATGGTAGTAAGACTTGATTTAATCAATGGCATTTGAATGCCTGTCTCTTTACATGTCGCTTGGGTAAAGTGAAGTACTAGCCTAAAATAGTTCTGGTGTAAAGTGACAGAGAGTCCCCCATGCTGAGTCTCCTTCCCATTCATTTGTACGGGTATGCCTCGCCCTAGATTTTTACCCACTTAGGTCAGGCTAACTTTAAAGGGATAATAACTCTTCGTTTCGGCCAAAAAATGAATTTTCCTGGAGTAAACAACAATTTTTCTATACTTACCAATGGTTAATGAATCCATTTTTACATTCAAAGTTAGTCCCTGGTTTTTTTTTCTAAAAAGTTTGGTTTTTTGTTAAAATCTCTTAAGAGATTTTAACAGAGTATAGCCATCATTGGAGGTCACGTGGTCTAAAGACAAGCTCAGATATCAGAATAATAGCTATCACTGCTGTTTTTGTGGTAAAACAGAATATATTATATTTCTATGAGTTATTCACAATGTTTAGGCTATATTGTGAAATATAGATCTCAGACGAAGAGTTATTATCCATTTTAACTAAATTGAGGGCGGACTTTCTGTTACAGGGACCCTCATTTTCGTTACACAGGGTCTGTGTAAAATATTATAAAGAGGTTCCAAGGCGTGCATTGCGTTTCTTATATTTTCCCGGAGTTGCAATACCACAAGGTATTATTTTACGAAGAAATTATAATTAAAACAAAGATTTCCTTCTCACAGGGATGATAATTATTTAATTCAAAAGCCACCATTTTTTTTAGACAGTATTGAAGTGATTCATGACGGTCAGAATGCAGTGCATTTCTTTCAGTTATATTATCGGCGACAATAAGCGAAACAAAACACAGAATAAATAGTTTTTTCCTTTTGCTTACATCCTGTTTCTTAAGGCTGCCAAAAATGATCCAATTTACCATTATCGTTTTACATCTGCTGACATATGTATGGTCCCATCTCTCAAGCTGGAACAGCCTATGCTGAATTTTATCAACAATAAGATAACTGAAACACTAAAGTCAAAAAATGCTGTGGCTCTACTTCCACGAGCCTAGAAATGCAACCGCACGTATAGGCCCTACCGTGACTCAAAACATTTTATTGTGTCAAGGTCGAAGAGAAACTGCTGGATTACATTGATCTCCGACCACTGACCGTGGTGTTATTTGGATGATTTGAAACTGTACGTGTAAGCACCTTTATCAAGTTCAGAGGTACACGAAATGTATTTCCTATATATTCGATAGGCCTGTAGCCAGCTTTATCTGCTTGATATGCTTAAATGATAACCCCCTTCAGGGCAAGGCTGAGAAAAATTGAGAGGGGGGGGGGGGCAGGCTTAAAACTCTTGCAGTCAGGTTATTTTTACCACTTGTACATGTAGTATACTCATCAAATTTAGACGCTGTCTCAAGAAAAAGCAAGGGACTTCTGAAGGACTTGGTTAACACTTAAATCCATCACCCACTCACAAAATAAATTCTTTATCAAAACTCTGCAACTGCGCATGCCCCCTGTCCTTACGCAGCTACATTGCCAGTTTGTGTACAGTGTAACCTACAATGTGGATTTTCGCTTTAAAATTTACAATCGTAGCTTATATTATCAGCTCCAATATTCTAAGCAGATATTTCAAAATGTTATCGCAAATTATGGAGGAGGGGGGGATACGTGGCCTCATTTTACACTATACATGTAGGGTACTCAGTATGAACAGCTCCAATTGTTATTGGTGTGTATTTTTACAATACGGTAACATTATCATATATTATAATATACATGCACTGTATTGTATCTTGTATGACAATTACGAACAAAATGCATGACGAAAAGATAAACAGATAACACATGTGCATATTATCAATACGTGTATGGCAGTGTCAGTGTTGCCTATCAAACTTGAGCAATTATGGAACCGGTTCATATACATTTATTTATATGTTACGTATTCTCTGTAACCTAAGAAATGATCTAATTTTAAGGCAGATAGATCAATTATTTTTCTATTTTGATTTTAGGTATTCATAATACTTTTGCAGGACGTGTGCACTTCAAAGACGGCCACTTTTAATTCCACGTCGATATTTGAAAAAACCATCCTGTTCCTGTGTCAGACCCAATGTCCCTTATGCTTCGTCAATAATTCTCTAAACTCTTCGAAATTTCAATCAACGTGCTGTGGTTCTCAAGGATAGCATATGGGGATTATATAGCGGATTTATAACCCATTCGGTGCCATCAAATATGGTTCTCAATGTCACCTGTGGAGTGGACGACTTCCAGTGCATTGCCAGCATCGCCGCCATCGTCACGTGTATTCTGTCCCTAGGAGGCTGCTCAGTCATCTTCGCCTCATGGATCCTGTTAAGGAGCGTTCGCACACCGAACCGACTCATGCTGCTTTATCTTACGATTGCGGATTTCTTCGTGGCCAGCGGTCAGCTAATAGGGACCAGCTGGACCTTAGGGGACCATCTCCACCCAGACCCAATGAATCACAATTGCAGCTACCCTCATCCGGCTTGCGTGGCGCAAAGCTTTGTGTCAACTTTGGCGACGATGTCGTCGTTCCTGTGGAGCATGCTGATAGCGTGGCACGTCTACAGGTCGGTCCTGGTGCCGGGGACGGGGACGTACTGGCTGGACAGACATCGCTGGGCACAGCATCTTCTGTGCTGGGGAGTACCTTGTAAGTACAGGGGGCTTAAGCACATTGTAAGTAAACAGCTAGGCCTTGGCTGATCCTTGAAAAAATTATACAAACAGAAGTTCAGTGCACTGCACGGCTCTGTCAGGCCACACCTTCCCTCCACCAGGGTCATAGAGATAATTGTTCACTAAGTATATACGCAGATATTTCTCATTTCCTTTTTCTGTACTGTGGGAGTATTTTTTTAAAATAATTATATAAATAAGTAAATAACTCTATCATCCAGCCTTTCTCTGGTAGAAAGTAAGATCTGTATAAGCTATGTAGCTTGTAAAGGGGACAGACTCACGGAAGAGGGTGACCAGGGGCTTCTTGGGCTTCTTGGTATGATCGAAAAAAAAAATGTATAACTCTACATGAAGTGATTAATTAAAATAAAGGCAAGAGAAACGCAAGAGGGATTGCTGTTAGAGGTTAATTTTCCTCAAGCTTTTAACCTCCTCTCAAAAGTTACAATTAATCCTTGAGAAAAACCATTATATTACATTTTATTAGACCTTTTTTACTTTTTCCTTGTTTCCAGTGGGGATAGTTTTGGTCACACTTGGTAGGGGCAGACTTGGGCTGGACACTATTGAAGAGAAGGGAATACCTACAATGGCCAGTGGACTATGGTGTTGGATAAAGACAAGCGCCGCTGAAATAAGGGGGCATAACTCGGCGGAGATTATAACTTTTTATATAGTGACGGGGCAGCTCTGGCTATATGTGGCATTTCTGGTGATTCCCGTGCTCTATATACTGTCAAAAAGAAGAATTAAGGTCACGGTATGTTCTGTACGTGTGCGGCCTGAACTGTTTGCTCTTTGTGTGGGTTACTTTGTGCCCGTGTGGATGAAGGCATGAATGGCATGTGTTTCAGTGGGATTGTGAGAGTGTGTCATATGTACCGATACCAGTGAGTCCACGAGAGAGAGAGAGAAAAAGAGAGAGAGAGAGCAAATAATATTTATAATATTAATGGCACACATACCATGTGACGACACGATGTGTTTCGCCAAACAGTGTATTTAAATTCACTTTTTGGGTGCTAAATAATCTAACATTCTTGTTGATCAGAAGTCTGTTTCTGGTCTCTCAATTTTTTTTTTTTTTTTTTTTTTTTTTTTTAGCACATTTACTTGTGAAAACTGCGGAACCTCAGGAATCTAAATAATGCTTTTCTATTTCCAGCCGACTGAGTTAATTCATCAATCAGCTTCCCTGTATGAGTCAGTGAAGGAAACAGATCGTCTCATGACTTGGATCCCCGCCATGTTCCTGCTCTTGAGACTGTGGAGCTGCGTCCGTTTTGTCGGCAATACGCTTCTGGTCTTAGAACTTGTGCCTGAAACTGCTACACATGCTTTGATTTTCAATAAAGTGCTCCTGATAATGCAGGTAATACATTGTCTTCTTTGGTAGATCTATTTGTTTAATTTTACTTTATTCACACACACACACACACACACACACACACCGTGTATACTGGTAATTACCCTTTATGCCTTTTTTATTGGCTGGTTGAAGCCGGCTAGAAGGCTACAGCTGTAATCCGTGTATTCAAGCCTCTTTGCTATTGATGAAAATTATATTAATGATAGGGCCACTATACAAACATCAATTTAATGTTTTCCTTCCTGATTGATGTAAATATCCCCAAATTTCTTCCGCAGTGACGAAAAGAAATATTTAGATAGTGACAAA
This sequence comes from Lingula anatina, assembly GCF_001039355.2. The sequence continues at coordinate 286,429 of NW_019775409.1, read as the reverse complement.
AAAGCAAATCAGTTTAAATAGGTGAAAAGGTGCACCTGTAGACTTAAGCCACCATCCCCATGATATTGCTTGGTAAAAAAACCTCAAGTGTGTTGGCGATATCTCATTCTATAATATGGTATTTTTCACTTGAAGACGAAAATGTACAGTGAACAGGGGACGTGTCTTCTTTACATACACTATAAGTCCGGACTGTTTGAATTCAGTGCATCTAAAATCACATTCTGGTACATTGAAACCTTTACAGGTATACCTAACATAAAAAATAACGGATTTCTATTGTTTCTCTTCTTTGTCTCCAGGCGGTCGGAGACAGCGCCCAGGGGTTCACCAACTGTGCCCTGTACTGTTTACTTACCGACTCCGTTAGAGTTGAACTGAGGAAAGTGATTGTGCGAAGCAGGCGGAAATTTAAAAAGATCTCCAGAAACGGAAGATCAAGAGTGCAGAACGTTTACCACGAGGCAGAAGTAACAAAGCATCACCACGTGCAATCCCATAGTGGAAATAACAGTGAAATAGATCCGTTATTGCAGCCTTCGTGTGATGACTGACGTTTCCTTGATACCAAAGTAAATAAATAAATAAATGAATAAATATAATGTCCTTGTGCGTAGAGTGTCCGACTCTGACCACAAGATGGAGGACGTGGGTAAGACCCCGTACAGGGACATACCAGTCCTTTATAAACGGTAAGCTTGGAAATCAGCACCTAGGGGTTGAAGCAGGGTCCTTGGTCTGACAGAAGACGTTCTTGTCAACATGCTACCTCTCAGCGCCTCACACGGCAACTGGACTGTATCCTCCCCAAGGAGGCGAAATCGTCCCGGTATATAATGACGTTTAACTGTTCTTATATATACCGCACTGTATTTATACACTTCAGGCTAATTAACAATCCAACTACTGTTAGTCGTATATGAACGTTTTTAATATTAAAATTAGTAAATAAAAAATAAATACAGGTACGTCTTACAAACAAGTTGAATCGTTCCAGTGATTTGTTCGGTATAAACGCTAATAAGCACTTGTTTGTCAAAAAGTGACAAAGCAAAGCAAATTTAACTTAAACGTTGACATGGTTTCTGCAAATCGGGTACCAGTTCGAAGTGTCTTTAAAAGTTGCTTGGCCGACAGCATCTATAGCTACCCAAACCCAGTTCGGGCATTTTTTGTGTGATGTCAAAGACGTATTCAAGTTTGAAGTACCGGGGGATGAAAATGAATTTCAACACAAATGTAATTGGTGTCACAAACATTACAAACGAAAACATACATCTCTCTTTCTCACATGATGGCCACAAGGATTTCAGTGGCAAATTATATATACAAACCATGTCGATTGTACAAGTGGATTGTTTAATACCACTTCCCCCATCGTTATCACGTTTTATAATATCTTATCAACCTTCAGGTCAAGTTATACAACTTTTGATATTGCTCTTAGTCTATAGTTATTATTATTATCATTATTATACTTAATGTGTAGGCCTACGTGTATAAGTACACGTACTATACTCTTCGTAGATTAGTGAGCCAGCAAATGGCTAGCCATGTAGCCTACACATTTAGCGCCAAATAAACATTATTATTATTATTATTATTATTATTATTATGATTGACAATCGATTAAGTAAAGCAAATGAGTATGGTTATCTTATACCAAAACCATAAGACGCAATTCATACAGATAGATTATTGTCAAGTTTTTTATCTTTGTAGAATGAAATAACTGATAAGGATAGGTTGTGTAACTGGGGCTGCTTTGATTACATTTAAACTTCAGCAGTTGTGGAGAAAATCAAAACGAAAATAAAAATCAGGCATGGAACAGACTTCTGTAAAATGCCATGAGGTTCCAAAACAAAATTTTCAAAATAATCTGAAAAAACTTGTTCGTATCAAATTGTTTGTATCGAACTGATACTGAATAAAATGCTGAATGAAAGGGAAAAAATGACAATAGGCATAATGGGAAAAGTATCAAAAACGCTATCATAATCCGTCTCCATGGAATATTTCTCGCTGGTAATTCCTTCCCAACCCTCCATCTTTCATTCCAATAGAAGAATGGACAAACGAATGACGGTCATTGTTCATATCAAGACAATGGGGTTCATTAACACCTTTGGTCTAATCAATCCCTAAACTGGGGACACAAACGTTACAAAGATCAAGGATTTATTTAAGGTCATCTAACTCGGTTGACAGATTTAAGCGAGTGCTGCGATAACTGCCGGTTCAGTGTTGGCTATATACGCAATTTACGTTCATGTAATATGTTGATAACACATATCTAGGATAGCCTAGATTTTAAATGACAACAGAGAAAAGGTATGCAGACAGGAACAGGGTAATGTCGTAAATGTAACTATTCAATCACATTATTTGATGTTTTGCTGTTAGGTTTACTTGCCAATGTCGTATATATTCAAATATGTTGTGCAGAGAGGATTTTGTGTTTATTTAAACGAGGAGTGTTATGTGTACGTGAGGGTGGCCATGCGTGTTTGTGGGCGGATATGTGAGAAAGAGGGACACAGTGTGTGTGTGTGTGTGTGTGAGAGAGAGAGAGAGAGAGAGAGGCAAGGGAGGCCAGGTGCATGAGTGAATTGTTCTGCAAGGGGAAGATGGAGGTCAGCGTTGAGTCTGTCATTCTGTTGTACAGATATACTACATGTTCGTGTTCAAATGCGTCAGTAGTATCTCTCTTTTATATATAGCTAGTATGATAATTGTTTCTCACGGTGTTACCGTTCTTTTCTCTTCTTCTTCATCTTTTGTATTAGCCATTGTTTATTCAATTTTTACTCTATTGTTTTTCTGTTCTTGAATCAGGAAAACAACTGCTTTTATGCCATGGGTGACATGCACTGTTAACTGCTAAATATTTCTTGTCAACAAAGTTACAAGTTACTACCAACGACACCTATCGGCGGGTAAACTGAACGAAATTCTCGCAGGCTACGGGGGTGGGAGGGGGCAGAATTTTATTGGTAGTATCATCATTCTTCTATAACTGTTGATTGAAGAGACTGGGGTTTGCAACAAATCTGTTTTCTATACTTTCAGATGATACGAATTGTCATGTAAACACAGCCTGTAAACAGTTTTGACTTCAGTGTTAACACTACCAACATGGACGATATTTCCACAGCCGTTAATTCCCTAACACTCGCCAGCAGCTTCTTGTCCTGGTGTGGCTGTGTTATGATCTTCGGAACATGGCTGTTTTTCAAAGACATTCGGTCGTCAAGCAGACGCTTATTATTATACCTGGCATTGGCGGACTTTTTGATAGCTCTAGGAAATGCATCAGGTGCATTTTGGAGCTTAAGCCAACATACCGAATTGCGATGTGAAAATCCGACAGCTTTTTGTAAGGCACAAAGTTTTATAATCACTTTTGGAAGCATGTCGTCTTTCTTCTGGACGATGATTATCGCGTGGCAGGTGCGCGAGACGATATTGCACTCGGAAAGGACGGGCTGGACAGAGAGTTACCATTGGCTCTTGCACGTCATTGCTTGGGGTATTCCAGGTAAGCATTAAAAGTTATAAAAAAAGAAAGAGAAGGGCCATGGTATACTGGACCAGAAAAACCACACGACGGCATTTTAATCGCTTTTTGACACCTTTTTCAAAATGCACAGCTGCACATTTTCCGAAAATTTAATACATTACATATACAACACATTTTGTTGAAAATAAGACAGGAACGTACAAGATGAATTCGAACTTTACTAGTTTATTCACTACTCTAATTGGATAAATTGCGGTCACACAAATATCCAACCCCTGAATTTTGTGGAGAAGCATGTTGTAAAGGGAGGGATATTATTTGTTATCAATAAGATCACACGTGTATTATACCTTGTGACGTAAGTTTAGTAGTAATTTATATTTCGTTTAGCCTTCGTTTTGGCTTTATGTGCAGTCTTTCCAAGAAAAATTAAAAATCAATTAAATCAAAAGCTTTTCGCTATTTTTTCAGTGATTATACTTACAGTTACCCTGTCCTTGAATATGCTAGGTTATCAAGAACTACCAACTGTTAATTCATCTGATAGTACCATCTCTTATAAAAATGTCTTTGGTACCACCGGCGGTTGGTGCTGGATAAAGGTTTGTCAAGATAAATCAAAGACACCTATTGGAGAGGTTGTCACCTTGACGCTTTTGGCTGGAAAAGGCTGGGAGGTTGGAGCGCTGGTGGTACTTCCCCTCATATACTGCTCCATGAAGATCAAGCTTAGGAAAACGGTAAATACATGGTAGACTTAGAGTGAATAAAGTTGCTGTCCTATATAGTAATTTTGGTTTATTTTAGATGAACAGATGTTAAAACTATGTTAAAACTGTTATTGTTATGGTTAACAATTAAATTATTTTCTGTTGTATCGATTTTTTTACGTTTGTGACATGTCTGATATTACTATATGTTACACGCATTTGAAAATGTCCTGAAGTCAAATTTTCTGTCTACATATCTCACCTTTGATACCCGAATTTGACCCAAATTTGACATAAAAACGATAGGCCCCCATAAACAGCACCTGGTATCGACGTTTCCTTTTGAAATGTATAGCTAATAAGACATGGCGATATAAATGACTGGTCAGCCATTTAGTATTACGTGTACAACGTTGAATCCAAGTGGAAAATACAGTTTGGTGGGATTTTTTCGGATAGGCAACATTTACATGTAAGTTCCATTACTGAATAAATAAATTTATTTATTATTATTATTTATTTTAGATCAAACAGACCGGCTCTCTGTTCTTAGATCGGGACACTTTGAGCGCAGTAAGGAAGACGGATCGAGTGATGACGGCAGTCCCTGTCGTGTTCTTCTTACTGCGACTGGCCGGCACTTTGAGGTTAGTAATATTTTTGTATAGAGAATGATTTATGAACAGGGCAGGGAATATTTACATGCACAAGAGAGAGATAGAGGGTACTATTGCGGTAAAGATGTAACGGATTCCCAACCTTCCCCGTGTCTCCTGCAGTCTGTTCCGTTATTTCTCTGTCTGTGTTGCTGGCTGCCTCTTTATATTTGTATCTTCCCATATTCTCATATTCCAGGTATTTAGCCAACACCATTGTGTGGATCCGCGGAATTCGAATAGAAAATGATTCCTCCTTTGACATATTTTTCAATCAAGTTCTGGCGGTTTACCAGGTAAGAATTACTCTTTCCTGATGACACCACAAGCAGAATTGGTCATGTATTAATTTCCATTTTGTTATTTTATGTACCAAAACAGGGATAGAATGTTGTTTTCAACTATTTATTTATTCACTTATTTTTGACTTTATTCATAAAGTTTATACGTTGTTCATTTTTTTTTTATTTTTCTTGAAGGGAGGGGGGATATTGCCTGTGGGAGGCTACATGTATCACGCCCCACCCACTGAGATTTTTACGCTTGTAAGTCGTTAAATAAGCAAAAAACGCTTAAGAGGGCACACATTGTCAGTTACATAAATTATCCTTTTGGGGCCATAAACTGAAATTAAAGAGACTAATTTCACTGCTTCATCTTTATTAAAAAGTAAGCATAGAAGTTAGAACTGAAAATTGCAAGATTAAAGATGGAACTGGCCCCTGTTTTGAAAAAAATAAAAATAAAAAATCGGCCTCCCTCACCAGGAATTTGGTTACCACCGTAACATGGTCGCATGCACATGTCTTACCCAATCAGGAACAGTGTTACATCACTCTCGTGGAAATCTTAGTCAACTGTACCAGGGAACTGGCTACAGTGTATTTTCTTTTTTCGTTTTCTTATTTATTTATTTATTTATTTATTTATTTATTTCTTTTTGTGAAACCGGGGCCGCAGCTGATTTTGCTGACACGTGACAGTCAGTGATGGCCGCGCCTAAACGATCCAACCAAAGGATGATTGTAAAAATTAAATATCAAGATGCGGTTCTATCCGTTGCTTACAAAACTGTTTAAAACCCTTTTCACACCAAGTTTTTTTTTTTTTTTTTTTTTTTTTTAGAAATGCGATTTGGCAACTGAAAGGGAAAACAACTGTTCGTATGAGATTCATATTTTACAGTTAATACATTATAAACCACTCGCTGAAATATAATAAATTCCATTTTACCACCTATACGGCATTTATGGCAATTATTCTGGAATCTGTGCTTGCCACCAGACCACGTGGACCTACATGGATGGCTATATCCCGTTGTAATATCTCGAGAGACTATTACGAAAAACCAGACTTTTTAGAAAAAAACATTGCCTAATTCTGAATGCCGGAATCTATTCATTAAACATTTTTAAGTTCGGGAAAATTGTCGTTTACTCCAGGAAAATCCGTTTTTGGCCGAAATGAACAGTTTTTATCCCTTGAATAACCTGACTATTACCTGTTAAGGGATTCACATAATCGGAGCACCCGCGTGTGACTAGACCATGCCCAGCTTGCTTAACAGCTGGCAGCGAACTTGTTAAGAGCTTGTGAAAGGGAGTAAAACCCTCTGTAGCTAACTCTCAAGGTCCACCAGAACAGATTTTAGTGCTGAAATATATATCACTCGATGTGATAAGAGCCTTATAGTCAATAATGTGGAAAGTTATGACATAAGGACAATGATGCATTTGTTATTCTTGTTATTCTGTTATTTTCCAGGCTGTAGGGGACAGCGGGCAAGGCTTTGGCAACTTTATCATCTATTGTGTTCTAACTAATATATTACGGGATCGAATCTGCACTAAACTTGGCTTCTGCAAAAAAGACATGTCTACGAAAAGGTACCATATAACGGCGCCCTACGTAGACGAACTGGATGAAGGCAGTGATAGACTCGTAACCACTGAGAACAGCAGCGATAGCGACTCAACGGATATGTATAGTAGTGCTGCTGGAGAAACCACACCCATTTTACGAGACAAGTCCCGCCATACTTACACACCAACCAATTAGAATAATGATTGAAATGACTGTCACTTCTACTGGGAAAACTACACTCATATAACGAAACAGCTCCTCTCACCAACCAATTAAAATGATAATGAAAATGACTGTCACTTCTGCTGAGAAAACTACGCCCATTTTACGAAAAGACGTGCCTTTTACTTAATACCAACAAATTAAAAAATGATTGAAATGACCGCCACCTCTTCTGGGGAAATGTACCCGTTGGAAGACATGTACCCACCCATTACTAATACGGTAGACAACATTTTCAAAACATGGCACGGAGATTACTCCAAAATGCATTATATTATAAACAATTTCTTCACAGTGATTTTATTTCCATTCTTACAAAACTCTTACCGAGTTTAATAGAATCACTGGCACAGGTGGAGCGGAGACCGCCTGGTTAAAACAGAGGCATTCTCCTTAAAAGGACTGATCAAGAATTCTATGGCCTTGTTCTGCATTCAAGTTTGAAGTACAAACCATGTCGATTGTACAAGTGGATTGGTTTAATACCACTTCCCCCATCGTTATCACGTTTTATAATATCTTATCAACCTTCAGGTCAAGTTATCCAACTTTTGATATTGCTCTTAGTCTATGATTATTATTGTTATTAATATACTTATTATATACATGTATATATACTACTTTTCATAGATTAGCAAGGAAGCAAATGTCAAGCTATGTATACAATAAGTGCTCAATAAACATTATTATTATTATTATTATTGTTGTTGTTGTTATTATTGTTGTTATGAAAAGGATTGGACTGACAATTGAAAAAGGAAAGCAAATCAGTCTTCTACCAAAATCATAAGACGCATTTTACACAGGTTGATTATTCTCAAGGTTTTAATATATGTAGAACGAAATAACTTGATAAGGATCCGTTGTGTAAATAGGACTGCTTTTATTACATTTAAACTTTAACAGTTGTGGAGAAAACCAAAACGAAAATAAAAATCCGGCATGGAACAGACGTTTAAAATTCCATGCGTTCGAAAATTTGGAAAATAATCTGGAAAGCTTGTTTCTGAGGAAGGGTCGGCTTCGCATCTGCGGATCCCCCCCCCCCCCCCCCTCCAAATTATCCTGGATCCGCGCCTGGGTCTAATCAACCCCTTAACTGGGGACACAAACGTTACAAAGATCAAGTTATTTATTTAAGGTCATGTAACTCGGTTGACAGATGATAGCGTGTGTTGCGATAACTGCCAGTTCAGTGTTGGCTATATTCGCAATTTACGTTCATGTAATATGTTGATAACACATATCTAGGATAGCCCAGATTTTAAATGACAACAGAGAAAAGGTATGCAGACGGGAACAGGGTAATGTCGTAAATCTAACTATTCAATCACATTTTTGATGTTTTGCTTTTAGGTTTACTTGCCAATGTCGTATATATATTCAAATACAGTGTATGTTGTGCAGAGAAGTATTTGTGTTTATTTAAACGAAGAGTGTTATGTGTACGTGAGGGTGGCCATGCGTGTTTGTGGGCGGATATGTGAGAAAGAGGGGGACAGTGTGTGTGTGTGTGTGTGTGTGTGTGTGTGTGTGTGTGCAAGAGAGAGAGAGAGAGAGGCCAAGTGCATCCGTGAGTTTGTTTGCACGAGGAATATGGAGGTCAGCACAAAGTCTGCCATTCTGTTGTACAGGTACATTTACATAAATACTACGTGTTCATGTTCAAATGCGTCAATAGTATCTCTCATTTATATATAACTAATATGATAATTGTTTCCCACGATGTTACCGTTCTTTTTCTTCTTCTTCTTCTTCCTCGTGTTTTGTATTAGGCATTGTTTATTCAGTTGTTACTCTATTGTTTTTCTGTTCATGTATCAGGAAAACAACTACATGTATGCCATGGGTGACATGCACTGTAGTCTACTAAATATTTCTTGTCAACAAATACGAGTTACTACCAACGAAACCTATCGGAGGGTGAAGTGAACTAATTCTCGGAGACTACGGAGAAGGGGGGGGGGGGTCAGAATTTTATTGCTAATATAATCATTCTTATATAACTGCTGATTGAAGAGAATGTGAGGATTGCAACAAATCTGCTGTCTATACTTTCAGATGATACGAATCATCATGTAAACACAGCCTGCAAACAGTTTTGACTTCAAGCAGTGTTAACAAAACCAACATGGACGGTATTTCCATAGCCGTTACTTCCCTAACACTCGCCAGCAGCTTCTTGTCCTGGTGTGGCTGTGTTATGATCTTCGGAACATGGCTGTTTTTCAAAGACATTCGGTCGTCAAGCAGACGATTATTATTATATCTGGCATTGGCGGACTTTTTGGTTGCTCTAGGAAATGCATCAGGTGCATTTTCGAGCTTAGGCCAATTCAACGGTACGAACTCATCTGCCAAACAGCAGTGTGAAAATCCCACAGCTTTCTGTCAGGTACAAAGTTTTATAACCACTCTGGGAAGCATGTCATCTTTCTTCTGGACGATGATTATCGCGTGGCAGGTGCGCGAGACGATATTGCACGCGGAAAGGACGGGCTGGACGGAGCGCTACCATTGGCTCTTGCACGTCATTGCTTGGGGTATTCCATGTAAGCATTAAGAACTGTTCAAAAGAGAGAGAGAGAGAGAGAGAGAGAGAGAGAAAGAAAGGGACGTTGGTACATTGTATATTAACTCAGAAAAAACACACGACGGTATTTTAATTTCTTTCTGACACCTTTTTCTAAATGCACAGCTACACATTCTCTGAACATTTAAAACACTACATACAAAACGCATTTTGTTGAAAATAAGACCGGAACAGACCGGAGGACATGGCGATATAAATGACTGGTCAGCCATTTAGTATTACGTGTACAACGTTGAATCCAAGTGGAAAATACAATTTGGTGGGGTTATTTCGGATAGGCAACATTTACATCTAAGTACCATTACTAAATAAAAACATTTATTTATCATTATTATTTATTTTAGATCAAACAGACCGGCTCTCTGTTCTTAGATCGGGACACTTTGAGCGCAGTAAGGAAGACGGATCGAGTGATGACGGCAGTCCCTGTCGTGTTCTTCTTACTGCGACTGGCCGGCACTTTGAGGTTAGTAATATTTTTGTATAGAGAATGATTTATAAACAGGGCAGGGAATATTTACATGACCAAGAGAGAGATAGAGGGTACTATTGCGGTAAAGATGTAACGGATTCCCAACCTTCCCCGTGTCTCCTGCAGTCTGTTCCGTTATTTCTCTGTCTGTGTTGCTGGCTGCCTCTTTATATATTTGTATCTTCCCATATTCTCATATTCCAGGTATTTAGCCAACACCATTGTGTGGATCGGCGACATTCCAATAGAAAAAGATTCCCCTTTTGACATATTTTTCAATCAAGTTCTGGCGGTTTACCAGGTAAGAATTACTCTTTCCAGATGACACCACAAGCAGAATTGGTCATCTATTAATTTCCATTTTGTTATTTTATGTACCAAAACTGGGATAGAATGTTGTTTTCATCTATTTATTTATTCACTTAGTTTTGACGTTATTCATATAGTTTATACGTTGTTTATTTTCTATTTTTCTTGAAGGGAGGGGGATATTGCCTGTGGGTGGCTACATGTATCACGCCCCACCCACTGAGATTTTTAGGCTTCTAAGTCGTTACATAAGCAAAAAAAAACGCTTAATGAGAGCACACATTATCAGTTACATAAATTATCCTTTTGGGGCCATAAACTGAAATTAAAGAACTGGAAAGAGACTAATTTCACTGCTTCATCTTTATTAAAAAGTAAGCATAGAAGTTAGAACTGAAAATTGCAAGATTAAAGATGGAACTGGCCCCTGTTTTGAAAAAAAAATAAATAAAAAATCGGCCTCCCTCACCAGGAATTTGGTTACCACCGTAACATGGTCGCATGCACACGTCTTACCCAATCAGGAACAGTGTTACATCACTCTCGTGGAAATCTTAGTCAACTGTACCAGGGAACTGGCTACAGTGTTTTTTCTTTTTTCGTTTTCTTATTTATTTATTTATTTATTTATTTATTTATTTATTTATTTTTGTGAAACCGGGGCCGTAGCTGATTTTGCTGACACGTGACAGTCAGTGATGGCCGCTATATCCTATATCCCGTTGTAATATCTCGAGAGACTATTACGAAAAACCAGACTTTTTAGAAAAAAACATTGCCTAATTCTGAATGCCGGAATCTATTCATTAAACATTGTTAAGTGCGGGAAAATTGTCGTTTACTCCAGGAAAATCCGTTTTTGGCCGAAATGAACAGTTTTTATCCCTTGAATAACCTGACTATTACCTGATAAGGGATTCACATAATCGGAGCACCCGCGTGTGACTAGACCATGCCCAGCTTGCTTAACAGCTGGCAGCGAACTTGTTAAGAGCTTGTGAAAGGGAGTAAAACCCTCTGTAGCTAACTCTCAAGGTCGACCAGAACAGATTTTAGTGCTGAAATATATATCACTCGATGTGATAAGAGCCTTATAGTCAATAATGTGGAAAGTTATGACATAAGGACAATGATGCATTTGTTATTCTTGTTATTCTGTTATTTTCCAGGCTGTAGGGGACAGCGGGCAAGGCTTTGGCAACTTTATCATCTATTGTGTTCTAACTGATATATTACGGGATCGAATCTGCACTAAACTTGGTTTCTGCAAAAAAGACATGTCTACGAAAAGGTACCATATAACGGCGCCCTACGTAGACGAACTGGATGAAGGCAGTGATAGACTCGTAACCACTGAGAACAGCAGCGATAGCGACTCAACGGATATGTATAGTAGTGCTGCTGGAGAAACCACACCCATTTTACGAGACAAGTCCTCCCATACTTACACACCAACCAATTAGAATAATGATTGAAATGACTGTGACTTCTACTGGGAAAACAACACTCATATAACGATACAGCTCCTCTCACCAACCAATTGAAATGATGATGAAAATGACTGTCACTTCTGCTGAGAAAACTACGCCCATTTTACGAAACGACGTGCCTTTTACTTAATACCAACCAATTAAAGTAATGATGAAAATGACTGTCATTCTGCTGAGAAAACCACGCCCATTCCCGGCCTCTCGTTCATAAAAACTGGACCCCCAACTTCAATTAATTCTGGATCCGCCCCTGCGGATACGTCTTAAAGACAAGTTGAATCGTTCCAGTGATTTGTTTGGTATAAATGCCCGTAAGCACTTGTTTGTCAAAAAGTGAAGATGGCGGTTTTGGAAACCAACTTTAACTTTAACGTTCACGTGGTTTCTGCAAATCAGGTACCAGTTCGAAGTGTCTTTAAAGTAACTGGGCCGACAGCACCTATAGCTACCCTAACCCCAGTTCGGGCATTTTATGTCTATGTCAAAGACGTATTCAAGTTTGAAGGTACTGGGGATGAAAATGAATTTCGACACAAGTGTAAATCATATATGCAAAACATGTCGATTGTAGGAGATGATTTGATATAATGTCACTTCCCCATCTTTATCACGTTTTATAGTAGGCTATCATATCAACCTTCAGGTCAAGTTATACAACTTTTGATATTGCTCTTAGTCTATGATTATTATTGTCATTATTATACTGATTATATACATGTACATGTATATACGTATACTACTTTTCATAGATTAGCGAGGAAGCTAATGTCAAGCTACTGTATGTATACAATAAGTGCTCAATAAACATTATTATTATTATTGTTGTTGTTGTTAGTATTATTGTTATAAAAAGGATCGACAATCGTAAAAGTAAATCAAATCAGTCTGGTTACCTTTCACTAAAATCATAAGACGCATTTTATACAGACTGATTATTCTCAAGGTTTTAATCTATGTAGAACGAAATAACTTGATAAGGATAGGTTGTGTTACACGGGCTGCTTTTGTGGAGAACACCAAAACAAAAATAAAAATCATGCATGGAACAGACAAGTGTAAAATTTCATGCGTTGCAAATCAAAATTTAGAAAATAATCTGGAAAACTTGTTTTGGAGGAAGGGTCGGCTTCGCATCTGCGGACCCCCCCCCCCCCCCCCCCCCCCCTCCTTCAAATTATCCTGGATCCGCGCCTGGGTCGAATCAACCCCTTTACTGGGGACACAAACGTTACAAAGATCAAGTTATTTAAGGTCATGTAACTCGGTTGACAGATGATAGCGTGTGTTGCGATAACTGTCAGTTAAATGTAGGCTATATTTGCAAAGTGTTCATATAATATGCTACGTATGTAAGATAGCCTAGATTTTAAATGACAACAGAGAAAAGGTATGCAGATGGGAACAGGGTAACGTGGTAAATGTAACTATTCGATCACATTTGGTGACGTTTCGCGTGTAGGTTTACATGCCAATGTCGTACATATTTAAATATGCTGTGCAAAGAGGTTTTTTGTGTTTATTTAAACGAGGATTGTTATGTGTACGTGAGGGTGGCCATGCGTGTTTGTGGGCGGATGTGCTAGAAATAGGGGCAGTGTGTGTGTGTGTGTGTGTGTGTGTGTGTGTAAGAAAGGAGAGAGACAGAGGCCAGTGTATGCGTGAGTCCGTCTGCACTAGGAAAATGGAGGTCAACGCTGAGTCCCTGTCATCCTGTTGTACAGGGGTTCATGTACGTATATACTGCATGTTCATGTTCAAATGCGTCAATAGCATATCTCTTTTATATATAGCTAATATGATAATTGTTTCTTTCGTTCTAACAGTTCTTTTTTTTCCTTCTTCTTCATTTTTTTGTATTAGTCATCGTTTATTTGTTTCTCTATTGTTTTTCTGTTCATGAATCAGGAAAACAACTTTGCCATGGGTAACATGCACCGTAGTCTACTAAATATTTCTTGTTGCGACAGAGCTACTCCAACGACACGTATTGGCGGGTGAACTGAACGAAATTTTCGGAGACTACGGGGGAGGGGGGTAGAATTTTTATTGGTAGTATTATCATCCTTCTACATGACGTATAACTGTTGATTGAAGAGACTGTGGGGATTACAACAAAAGTGTTGTCTATACTTTCAGATGATACGAATTATCATGTAAACACAGATCAATCAGATAAACGATACATCTAAGCATGTAAACAGTTTTGCAGTGTTAACAACACCAACATGGACGGTATTTCCGTAGCCGTTTTTTCCCTAACACTCGCCAGCAGCTTCTTGTCCTGGTGTGGCTGTGTTATGATCTTCGGAACATGGTTGTTTTTCAAAGGCATTCGTTCGTCCAGCAGACGCTTATTATTATACCTGGCATTGGCGGACTGTTTGGAAGCTCTAGGAAATGCATCAGGTGCATTTTGGAGTTTAAGCCACTATAACGATACGAACTCATCTGCCGAATCGCAATGTGAAAATCCGACACCTTTCTGTCAGGCACATAGTTTTATAACCACTCTGGGAAGCTTGTCATCTTTCTTCTGGACGATGATTATCGCGTGGCAGGTGCGCGAAACGATATTGCACGTGGAAAAGACTGGCTGGACGGAGCGCTACCATTGGTTCTTGCACGTCATTGCTTGGGGTATTCCATGTAAGCATTAAGAACTTATCAAAGAATACAAAAAGAGAAAAGGGCGTGGGTTTACTAGTACGACGGTATTTTAATTGCTTTTCTAAATGCACAGCGACACATTTTCCAAATGTTTAAAACACTTCATATACACATAAAAAATAGATAAGAACTTGTATGATGGAGTTACTAAATTCACTGTTCTCATTGGATAAATTGCAGTCACAGAAATCTCCAACTCCCGGAATTTAACATTTGGAGAAGCATATTGTTCATGGAAAGGAATTAATTGTTATCAATAAGGTCACACGTTATTTATCTGTTCTGACGTAAGGTTATTTGTAATTTATTTTTTGCTTAGTCTTCATTTGGCAATATGTGCAATCTTTCCGAGAAAAAAATATCAAAAGCTTTTTGCTATTTTTTCAGTGATTATACTAACAGTAACCCAATGCTTAGGAATGCTAGGTTACCAAGAAGTTCCTGGAAATAATTCATCTAATAATGCATTCTATGGTAGCAGCGGCGGTTGGTGCTGGATAAAGATTTGTCAAGGGACACCTATTGCAGAGGTTGTCATCTTCACGCTTTTGGCTGGAAAAGGCTGGGAGCTTGGAGCGCTGGTGGTACTTCCCCTCATATACTGCTCCATGAAGTTTAAGCTTAGGAAAACGGTAAATACATGGTAGAGTGAAGAAGGTTGCTGTCCGATATAGTAATTTTGGATATTCCAAATGGACTGATTTTAAGTCAAAGTATTTTCAAAAGACTATATTATAATTGTGTAGTTGTTATGGTATTCTTTTAAATTATTTTCTGATGCATATTTTTTTTTTTTTTTTTGGTTTCACTTTTTCACTAATCAGATATTACCATGATTATACATGTTTGACTTTTTGCAATTTTTGAATTCAGTTTGGCGGCGTATTTTCGGATAGGAAACTTTTAAGCTTCTATAAATTAATTAATTAATTTATCATTATAATAATAATAATTATTATTATTTATCTTTTAGATCAAACAGACTGGCTCTATGTTTATAGATAGGGAAACTTTGAGCGCAGTAAGGAAGACGGACCGAGTGATGACGGCGGTCCCTATTGTGTTCTTCTTACTGCGACTGGGCGGCACTTTGAGGTTTGTTATATTAAAATATAGGGAATGATTTATAAACAGGGAAGGGAATATGTGAATATTTACACGCAGGAGAGAGAGAGAGAGAGAGAGAGAGAGAGAGAAAGAGAGAGAGAGAGAGCGAAAGTAATATTGTGTTAAAGATTTAACGGATTCCCAACCTCCCCAATGTTTCCTGCAAAGTATCAGTCTGCCGTTATTTCTGTCTGCGTTTCCGTCTGCCCCTTTATATTCGTACCTGCCTATATTCTTATATTCCAGGTATTTAGCCAACACCATTGTGTGGATCGGCGAAATAGATACAGGACCCTCCTTTGACATATTTTTCAATAAGGTGCTGGTGGTATACCAGGTAAGAATTACTCTTTTCTGAAGACACCATAAGAACTGATCAAATATTAATTCACATTATATTATGTTATGTTATGTTATGTTATGTTATGTTATGTTATGTTATGTTATGTTATGTTATTTATTTATTTATTTATTTATTTATTTATTTATATATTTATTAAGTGCAAAAACTGGAACAGAATGTTGTTTTCATCTGTCTGTTTATGTACTTAGTTATTATTTAATTCATGCAGTTTGAACGTTTGTTTATTTATAACTTTTTTCTACCACGCCCTTCCCACAGATCGAGGCTTTTAGGCTTGAAAGTCGGAAAATGAGCATAAAACACATAATGAGTTCACCCATTGTCAATTACGTAAATTATCATTTCCGGACCATAAACGTAAATTAAAGAACTGGAAAAAACTAAATTTTCCTGCTTCGTCTTTTTTAACAAGGAAGCATAGAACTGGGAATTGTAAGATTAAAGATGGAACTAGACCCTGTTTCACAAAAACAATAATAAAAATAATAAGTTAGCTTCTTTGGTTAAGAACTTGGTTACCAATATACCATGTATAAATCTTTGAGAGATTGACAACTAAAAAGGATAATACTCGTTTTTCACAATTAATACATTATAGACAACTCGTAGAAATATACTAAATTCCATTGTACCACCCAAACAGTTGGTGCTAGCCACCAGACCACGTGGACCTACATGGATGGCTATATGTCCGTAATAATATCTTAAGAAACGATTACGAAAAAACAGACTTTTTAGGGGAAAAACCATCGCCTAACTTTGTACCTGTATGATTCCGAATTGATAAGTGCAGGAAAATTGTCGTTTACCCCAGAAAATCTGTCTTTTGGCCGAAACGCACAGTTGTTTCCCCTTAAATAGCCTGTCTATTACTTGTTAAGAGGGTCACATATAAACAGAGCACCCGCGTGTGACTAGACCATGCCCAGTTTGCTTAACAGCAGACAGCAAACTTGTTAAGACCTTGTGAAAGAGAGTAAAACCCTCTGCAGCTTAAATATATGTTAGGGACTCTCAAAGATGACCGGAACAGATTTTAGTGCTTAAATATATTATATATATCACTCGATGTGAAAAGAGTCTAATAGTCAATAATGCCAAAAAGTTATGACACATGGGCAATGATGCATTGCTGTTATTCTTCAGGCTGTAGGGGACAGCGGGCAAGGCTTTGGAAACTTTATCATCTATTGTGTTCTAACTGATATATTACGGGATCGAATCTGCACCAAACTTGGCTTCTGCAAGAAAGACATTTCTACGAAAAGGTACCATATTACGGCACCCTACGTAGACGAACTGGATGAAGGCAGTGATAGACTCGTAACCACTGAGAACAGCAGCGATAGCGACTCAACGGATATGTATGGTAGTTCTGCTGGGGAAACCACGCCCATTTTACGACACAACGTTAACTCTTCTCACGCATACTCACCAACCAATTAAAATGATGTTGAAAATGACTATCTCTTCTACTGGGGAAACTACGCCTATTTTACAACTCAACTCCTCCCATACTTACACACGAGTTAATGATAATGAAAATGATTGTCACTTCTACTGGGGGAAATTACGCCCATTTTGCGACACACTCCTCCCTTATTGATTGAAATGACTGTCACTTTTAGGCTACTGGGAAAACCACGCCTATTTTACGACACAACCTCCCATCCTTACACACCAATTAATTGAAATAATGATGAAAATGACTGTCACTTCTGCTACGAAATGCACTCGCTGGAGAACATGTACCCACCCATTACTTATACGGTGGACAACATTTTATAAACATGGCACAGAGAGGTTCCAAACTGCATTATTATATAAGCAATTCCTTCACAGTGATTTTATTTCCATTCTTACAAAACTCTTACAGAGATAAATTAAATCACAGGCACAGGTGGAGCGGAGACCGACTGATTAAAACGGAGGCATTCTACAAAGAAAGACTGATCAAGAATTCTGTGGCCTTGTTCACATTGAGCGATATTCACAAATGGATCTAACAACTTTGATACGCCCTCACGAGTTTTTTTTCTGCCTTCGACAATTTCTCCGCAAGTTTGCTTGTTTCAGTTAATTAAGTTAATTAATCTCCAGTGTTTCGCGCAGAAGCCCCTTTAAAGTGACTCTCTCACTTAATTATAAGGTTAGAAAGTTGTCAATCTTTTAACATGGAACCGGTCCAGCTAAGTATACCGCTCATTGTGAAAAGAACCGATATAACCACGAGGCAATAATAAAATAGGAAATATAGACATACATGTAGCCTGGACCAGCACACATTTTAATTATAATAGATACATGATACAGAGAAACATGGTTTTGTATGAGACACATTTTTGCGATGTTATACACTTCTAAAAATTCATTATCACGGAACGTATCTGATCATCAAGGATGGCGACCTTTTTTTTTTAGATATTCACTTTGATATTTGACTTATTATTGATGTCGATATAAAATGACGTTTTATATGTCATTGAAATAATTTGTCACTGAATGTCATTGAAACAATTTATTATTTATTTCTGTCACCCGCCTAAATTGTTCATGTTATTTTTCTTTAAATTCTTGTAATTGTATTATTTATCACCAGATATCATGTTATGTGCACGTTTATACATTTGCTTTTTTTCAGTCAAAATTTGATTTTGTTACGCTTTTATTTAAAGTCATTGTCTCAGCTGTCCTTGGAAAAAAATCAGAATATTTTAATTGCTTTTTATCTGATTTCTAGACGGATATAACATAATGCCTATTCCAACAATTTAAGGTGTTTCAATGACTTAGTATATAAAAAACACTGTAATTGTAGGGTTACTTACTTTTGGGGAGCAATTTGATTCATTCGTAGAAATTTGGCATTTAAAGTCCGATAGGCCTCTGGTCGAACATCATAAAAGCGTGTAGGCTATTAACGTATCCTTAACGGTTTTGAACATCTCAAAGAGGGTGGAGGAGACAGGATGTGTACATAAGACGTGAACCTAAGTGGTCATTGGCTGGTGGTGAAAGGGAGTGAAGACATGGGCTCAGAGAAAAAAGCAGTTTTTCTAACATCATAGTAAGATAATTTTTTTCTTTTGGTATTTTGGGCACAATCTGTAAAAAAAGATAAATACTTGCACAGAGATCGTGGTTCGGTGTGATTGAATTCAGGTGTCAGTTGCCAACTACTTTCTGGTTTTCACAAGACTCTAAAAAACTTTAAAACATCGTTATAATAGCAGCACATACCATAAAACACACAAAAAATAATGTTTTTTCTTCTATATTAAGGGAGATTAAAAACATTAAATAACAGCTGGTATATTCGATATTACATTGTGTTAGATGTGAAAGAAATCACAATTTTTGTTTATCACATCTACGCATGCGTACACTGGTACTTCCTTTTTCCGGCGTGCAAACATGGCAGGTGGCAAGCTTCAGAAGTTGACCAAAGAAGAGGAGCTTTTACTCCAGGATTTCAGTAGAAATGTGAGCACAAAATCCAGTGCTTTGTTCTACGGAAATGCTTTCATCGTCTCAGCCATACCTCTTTGTAAGTACCGGCGGACTTTTAGAGAAAAAGACCGTTGTTTGTGTGCCGATGGACGATGGTCGTGTTTGTGTGTGCCACGTCGGCAGGGACGGGAGAATTCACTTGAATAATTAGATAATAGAGTTTAACCGTTCTTGTTTTATGTCTTTTTGCAATCAGAATATATGGTCAGTTTACATTCTGTGTAAATTGATAGCGAGAATATTTTATTTTATTCATAATCAAAACTTTGCACCCACTGCTTGTCTGTTCGCTTTTCAGCAATATTACCACCCCTCCGTACTTCAAATTTAATTTTCAATAAATCGGTTTTGTTTGTATGTCGCCTTCTGGGTTATATTCCAGACAAGAGTAGATCGTATATGTAAACATTAAATGTCATAAAATCATTTTATTTTGACCAAGTGACAATGTTTGTAAACCCATTCCATCTGTTTACTCTTGTACTACTAGTTATTATTTGGGTGATCTAACCCCACCATTAATTCAATTAAAAAGAAAAACAGATTATTGACCATAGTCATTTATTAATTTTTTTAACTTATTTTTTGTTCTGGTCTGAATCATCAACTTTTATCATCTAGACATATGTATGATTCATATATGTACAAGTATGTCGGTAGTCTTTAATCTGAAGCTGGGTATTCTCACATGTATACACACTGTGCCATCAACTTTTCAGCTTACTGGCCATTTGGACCACCACTTTCCTTAAATCTACTGGTCTGAATGGGGATTCAGTGGTCTTAATAAATTTCAATAGACTG
The DNA here is from genome assembly GCF_001039355.2 of Lingula anatina. The sequence continues at coordinate 266,139 of NW_019775409.1, read as the reverse complement.
GACATTTTCCTTTATTGGATAATTGATATTAATTTACTGGTAAAAAAAAAAACAAACTTGATTTTTTTAATTTTTCATTTAGAATTATAATGTAACAGTCATATTTCAGAAAAAAACTAAATCAGATTAACAGCTCTTTTGAAAACTTATGGAAAAAAAACTATGTTAGACCACTAAATTCAGACATTTTGTAAAGTCTACTGGTTCAACTGGCATAAAATATAAATATAAGACCTACAGCTTATGTCGCAGACTGTTCTTACAGCAGTTAACAGCATTTAATGAAATGGTTGAGCATTATATTTAAAAACCTCATTATTTGCAATTTTTAACCTCTGTGGTGTCTGTTTCAGGGCTATTTTGGAGGGTGCACCAAATGGACCCGTACCAGTCAGCCATTTTGTTTGTCATCATGACCATGATCAGCACATGGCTGGTGGCATTTGCCTACAAAAATGTGAAATTTGTCCTGAAACACAAGTAAGTTTTATTAGTATATTATATTTATTAATAGTATTTTTTAAAACTTAGTAGTCAATAGTTTTAATTTTTACATATTTATTTACTCTTTTGGGGAGATGGAGGTGGGGCTGATCCAATTTTAATTCTGAGAAATTATTTGCAAAAAAACTTCATCTTGAGAAATTTCAACTGAGTGAGCACAAATTTTACAAATTTACAAAACTGCATTTCGAAATGAGCTTGTTTGTCTTCAGCTGAAAAAATTGGCTGAAGGTTTTATAAGAAGCTGAATCTTCCATTTCAATCCAAAAGAAAAGTAGATGTTTGAACTAATTTTTAGTGTACTCTTTTTTTTTTTTTAATTGGACTGTTTCTTTATTAACTGTACAGCATCAACATTTTCATGATCTGATGCTTTTTGTGTGACATTAGATGTTAATGGATAATGGAAATTATAAAAGTGCCATTTATCTGTTTTCAGAATTGCCCAAAAGAGGGAAGATGCCGTCACCCGCGAGGTCATGAAGAAAGTTGCTGATGACAAGAAAATGTCCAAGAAGGAGAAAGATGAGAGGTGAGCTATTTCAGATTTTATGTCAGCTTATTAAGAAATAATTGTGCAATTGTCTGTTGTGGCATTAGATATATAGGAGTCTGTACTAAAAAAAATGACCACATGCTTCTTTTTCATCTTATTTCTGAAANTTAACCTCTGTGGTGTCTGTTTCAGGGCTATTTTGGAGGGTGCACCAAATGGACCCGTACCAGTCAGCCATTTTGTTCGTCATCATGACCATGATCAGCACATGGCTGGTGGCATTTGCCTACAAAAATGTGAAATTTGTCCTGAAACACAAGTAAGTTTTATTAGTATATTATATTTATTAATAGTATTTTTAAAAACTTAGTAGTCATTTATTTATTTACTCTTTTGTGGGGTGGAGGTGGGGCTGATCCAATTTTAATTCAGAGAAATTCCTTGCAAAAAAAACTTCATCTTGAGAAATTTCAACTGAGAGAGCACAAATTTTACAAATTTACAAAACTGCATTTCGAAATGAGCTTGTTTGTCTTCAGCTGTAAAAATTGGCTGAAGGTTTTATAAGAAGCTGAATCTTCCATTTCAATCCAAAAGAAAAGTAGATGTTTGAACTAATTTTTAGTGTACTCTTTTTTTTTTTTTAATTGGACTGTTTCTTTATTAACTGTACAGCATCAACATTTTCATGATCAGATGCTTTTTGTGTGACATTAGATGTTAATGGATAATGGAAATTATAAAAGTGCCATTTATCTGTTTTCAGAATTGCCCAAAAGAGGGAAGATGCCGTCACCCGCGAGGTCATGAAGAAAGTTGCTGATGACAAGAAAATGTCCAAGAAGGAGAAGGATGAGAGGTGAGCTATTTCAGATTTCATATCAGCTTATTAAGAAATAATTGTGCAATTGTCTGTTGTGGCATTAGATATATAGGAGTCTGTACTAAAAAAAAATGATGACCACATGCTCCNCAAAAAAACTTCATCTTGAGAAATTTCAACTGAGTGAGCACAAATTTTACAAATTTACAAAACTGCATTTCGAAATGAGCTTGTTTGTCTTCAGCTGAAAAAATTGGCTGAAGGTTTTATAAGAAGCTGAATCTTCCATTTCAATCCAAAAGAAAAGTAGATGTTTGAACTAATTTTTAGTGTACTCTTTTTTTTTTTTTAATTGGACTGTTTCTTTATTAACTGTACAGCATCAACATTTTCATGATCTGATGCTTTTTGTGTGACATTAGATGTTAATGGATAATGGAAATTATAAAAGTGCCATTTATCTGTTTTCAGAATTGCCCAAAAGAGGGAAGATGCCGTCACCCGCGAGGTCATGAAGAAAGTTGCTGATGACAAGAAAATGTCCAAGAAGGAGAAAGATGAGAGGTGAGCTATTTCAGATTTTATGTCAGCTTATTAAGAAATAATTGTGCAATTGTCTGTTGTGGCATTAGATATATAGGAGTCTGTACTAAAAAAAATGACCACATGCTTCTTTTTCATCTTATTTCTGAAAAATGTGCATGTGTCTACTTAACACCACATTTTAGTTTAAAGACCCCTTAGCAACACACAAATTCTTTGTTGTATGTAACCTTCATTTAAAAAAAGCTCCCCATGTTCATGCACTCCTCTTATTTCAGAATCCTGTGGAAAAAGAACGAGGTCGCCGACTACGAGGCCACGACTTTCTCCATCTTCTACAACAACTCCCTGTACTTGGTGTTAATCATCCTGGCCTCCTTCTATCTGCTGAGGACCTTCAACCCCACCGTGTATCCTTTCATTACATGAGAATACTTTTATTTTGTTTTATTTAATACTATATTAGACGTGTAACTCCCTTTATTGAGTGGGGGGGGGGGGGGGGAAGGCAGACATAATTGTATTGCTGAAAACATTTGCAAGGGACTAACATTTGATAATCATGAGAAACTTTTTGAATGATTTTTCTTCTTGAGTTGACAGGATAAGGAAATTTTAGGTTTTTGACGAATGTATTTCAGCATCAGTATTATCTTTCAGAAATATTTATGCCTTGACTGCACTTTTCAGCAATTATATAGTTTCAGTTTTGGCGGCTGGAGGACTTCTAGCATTATTTTCTACGAGCACACCTGCCAAATAGAGACCAGATAACTTAATGAACATGACATTTATAATACTTTTCTATTGAATATATAATTAATATTGTCAAAAATTAAAAATTGAGAGAATGAATTTGCATTCCTATATTGGGTGTATGTCCACAAGGATTCGTTTGTAAGATGTTGCTGTATTTTTTAAGCCAGTGAAATGCCATAGAAATCTTTGACAAGAAACGTTGAAAATGTGACAAAAATGACATTTTAGACTTACTTACTAAATATGCTTGTGTTAAAAGGTGAACAAATAAAATATTATGACCAAATAAAGGACGTCTTTTATTTATTCTCTATGAGCATGAAAAAAATACCATATTACAATGAAGAACAACTGTTATGATGAATTTTTGTTTTTGCAAAAAAAAAAAAAAAAAAAAAAACCCAAGGATTTCTCTTCTGTTCACAATTTTACTGCTGCAATACCAGTTATAATAAGTAAAAGGTCTGACATGGCTTGGTGGGGGTCTCACAAAATACCATGATAAATGATTCTTTAAAAATAAATTATAATTTGGACAAGGGTTCAAGATCACTCCCAATTTCTATCATACATTTTTCTACGTAAAGTGGTTTTTTTCGCGACATTTTTATTCCCACACCAGTGACGTCCACCCCATACTGGTGTATTTAATATTTGTCCTTTTTAATATGTACTGTAATTATCAGATCCCAATATTCAATGTTTATCTAAATCGGCATATATTCTTCTCAGTTTCTCTTTCTTCTTCCTATTATTGTGTTTTTTCCATGGTTTCTCTACCAAGGACTGTTTGCTATTTTGAGAACTTGCAGACCCACTGGAAGACTGGCCCTTGGCATGGGCCTGAAGGCTCATCTGAAACAGATCGTATCGAATATTTATTTCAATGTCGGAAAATTGATTTATTTTCACCACTGCCCCCATAACATAACTAATAGAAATATTTCCTCGCTTTTAATAAGGTTTGTGTTGGGCGAGGGGGCAATGTTTATTCACAAGATGCAATAAGGCTTATTATGGGGCCCTCAACAAACTAAAGGCTGTCATATTTTACCACAGGTTTCTTAAACTCTGATAATTAATGTACTAGATGAAATAGCTTTAGAACTCAAGATGATGAGGTCTAACCTATGTTATTCAAAGTAACAAATGGCCCCATAGCTTAAGAAGGGAATTTCAATTCAACAATATTTAAGTCACTTTGCCTATATACATTTTCATCCAGGGACGACAGCCATTTCTGGTTGAAGTTAGTTGTCTTTTACATGCCTTGGGTTCACTCACCTTGGTGAAAAACATCCTGTCTACATCATTCATGTCATACTCTGTAACTCTCTTCTTTTCCTCTTTCTTCTGTAATTTAACCATCCTTTCTTCAGCAGGAGTTGGGGTAGGCTCATATTGACCAGCACCGACACCTGGCGGTGGGTGGCAGTAGAGTAATTTGCCCTGGAGAATTCCAATATATGACATACAGTTAAAAGAATTTGCATTTACTTTTGGTCCATTTTGTTTCCCTCAACACTTTCTGAGTGTACGTGTAAAATTTAAAAATCAAAACCTTAATGAGACATTTATTTGTTAGTTTAATATTTTTAAACCATATCACATGGGACCACAATTCACATTTCTTTTTCTCATTATTAATCAAATTGGTAAATATAAAGCAATTTCTGTAATTCACTTCAATTTTTTTATAACATGTTAACTAACACATATTTATATATTCATCAGAATGTAAACAAAGAAATGAAATTCTTGTCTTCTTAGAGTAATCATGTCTCCTATCATTTCTAATTGTTCTTCCCAAGACTTACATTGACATAATCTTTTAGAACATATCTTGATGATCTGGGGCAGTCTGGGTTACCTCTTGCCGTCATGAACCCTCGCATGGCTGAAATATTACAACAGAATGCAACTACTAACTTCCATTAAAATAATATTCCACTGATGTGGCACCTTATTTATCTAATAAAGACATTTCTATCTCCAGATTAACACAGTGACCAACTTTTAAATAAGATGAAATTGATATCAATGATACTACAAGAGCCATACTTCCTATGAGAATAAAATTGTGTGTATGACAGCAAGTTTTGAGTTTAATTTTTAAAGCAAAATGTTTATAAAAATTTTCCTGACTACTGTAATACTGCTTTAGTATCAAATTTTAGGTCGAAAAATGTAATCCATTTCCTTTTTGAATTTCAAAAAAAAAAAAAAAAAGAACCATTTAAAAAAATTAACCCGTATAATTTGTTTGCACGTAAAAACATCAATTACATCCATAGCTATTCAGGAACTCTTCAGCTTTGGGAGGCCTGTTTTCATCCTCTCCTTCCATAGGCCTTGGAATCAAAATCCCGTAGATGGCTTCCAAGGTCCTCCGAGGAATTTGCTGTAAGAGCTGCACAGTGTTAAAGGACAAAACTACAACAACAGAATTTGTGGCACATACAATCAGTCCAAAAAACGTTACCTTCTAATTTCAAACAAAAAACAGGTCATGACAATGCCTACTGCTTATATATACATGAACAGTGGTGATTTTCACTTTCAAAGTTAAAAATTTTTCTTCCTTTTTTAAAACAATGGAACTGCAGATTATTACACACACCACTGAAAACCCCAATGGTGAGTTCCCACTTTGTAAATAAAATCAAAATTAGGTATCTACAACCAACAAAGGGAATGCCAGCAAAGTCAAAACCCTTCTCGGAATTTTCAAAACAAAGGGAGCGTTCCCATGATACCACCATACTAGCTGGATTGATCCAAGTCTACAAGGATTCCGGGTTTATGGGAATACAGTCAAAGATAGAGCCACCATTATGATGATAATCATCAAATTTTGTCTTTCTATCTTAAAAACAAGGATACTAAAGAAGTGGGAGGCACGTGGTCTCTCATCTGGTCAATGGGCAGAATTCCACTGAGGATCAGCTCTGCTTTGGTGGAAACGAAGGTGGGCATCACGAGACCTGGGCAGTCACACAGCATGAGACTTGGCTCCACATACAGGGTCTGTAAAATATAAATAACCATTAAATTACTTATATTACAGTAACAAAGCATGAGGCTTGGCCCCACATACAAGGACTGTAAAATATAAATAGCATTATTCATATAAAGCATCAAAGTCAAACACTATCAATTTTGGCTCTACTAGTACATACACAGCCTGTACAGAGCAAACTGTATTTTAAATCACCAAAATTAATTCAACATTTATCCAATAATTAGGAAATTAATTGTACTTCAAAGAATGGTATATAATTTTAATAAAATACAGGTCTATGCTGTTTTTGACCTGATGCACAAAATGATTTATTTGCTTCCAAACGTGTTAACTAACAGTTACGGATATACTTTTGTTTACCTGAAAATGTTTTGTTTTCCCCGGAGTGTCAGAAACGGACACTTTCTTGGTGTGGAGAAGAGCATTGATGGTAGAACTCTTGCCAACGTTAGGGTAACCAACCTGGGGAGAAAAAAAATCAACCACAAAATTAGTATCTGACAAATAAAACATGAAAATATATTTTACCTTCTGAATCTTAATGTTAAAGAGTGGAAAAACATGAGCTTTTGCTAAAACCAGGTACTGAAAGGAATGATTATGGAAAAAAATTGCTGTTCCATCAAATACTCCTGAAATACTCCAAGGCTGATTTGTCATTGATGAGCATTGTATGCGTTTCACATGAGTTTCATTTTTTTTTTCAAAACAATTCATTTAGTACAATGCCTCAAACCAAAGAACTTGTTAGGTCTAAAAACAAATGCTGGTTATTATTATATTAACTTGTACCATGTTGTTGACACTAGCAACACAAATATCTAGGGAAATACATACCAAGCCAACAGTCAAAATCCCTTCAGTCACTTTCTTTCCTTCATGAACAGTCTTAAAAAGTTCCAATAATTCTTCTCCATTCAACAACTTGCTGCTGTTGTGGACACAGGTTTCCCTCGCACTGTTTTCATCACATTTTGTACTGCTGCTGTCATTGTTTTCTGTTGTCACTGTATCACAACTGCAATTATCAGTTGACAATATTGCACCATCAGATGTGGAACAGTCTGCTTTGGATATGTCATCTGTTAAATTACATACTTCCTTCTGTTCATGATTTAAATTTGTAGTTGCACCTTTCAATGACCCATCAGTCCCTGAACAATAGGGTTCACCCCCCTCTACAGCAGAATTGATCTGTGATCCAGATGTCGCCTGCTGTCCTCTACAGCTTCTCCTCTCGGGATTTTGATCTGATGTTTCACTTTCATCACTGTCACTTTCCTCTTCACCTTCTCCATCAGAAGCAGTGTCACCATTTTCATCAGATTTCTCTTCCAATTCCTAAAATTCAAATACAGAAGTTCCGCTTTGCTAAACTGTACAGCTGTCGTCTACTTTTGTATATTAAAAAGGAGTACCAAGTAAGAGTTGATGTCTATAAAGCATTTGAAACTTTGCATTGGGGCACTTGCTAAATGACAATGTCTCAATTCTGTTTCATTATAAATTTATAGCAAATCACCCATCCTATTTATATTTTAAGTTACGTGACTTGCCTGTAATCTCCTCATTTCTTCCACTGCTGACCAAAATGCCACCCTGACACCTTCCCTGCTGAAATATTCTGACCACATCTCTCTGAAATCATAAAGCCAGTAACTAAAGAACAAGAGAAAACTTGATTATCATATTGCCCCTATTAATCAGAAATACCTACAGTTTATGTGAAGAAAATGACCATCAGTATTTTTCTTTTTCCCATTTTTTTACCAAATTGATGAAAAATAGAAGTTAGTTTCACTTTTCTGAAGCATAAAAAATAATTTCAGAAACTGTCTCCTCCCTGTCAAAGTTTTATATATTTCGATGAAAACAACACCTGGTCCTGATAACTCAACACAAAATTGATCCATCTTCTGTTGCATAATGAGAGATTACTCAAATCAAGTCACAAAGGAATGGGCAAAAGTTGTAAAAACTGAAAATCCTGAAAACCCAGCTGATCAATTCTCTTTTCATTTAAACCAATGTGACACTAAAAATACTATCAAAATTAAGACTGAAAATCCTGAAATAGGGACATAATACTGAAAACTTTCACCAATAGCAACCCATGTCAATATAGCGTGAAAAAAGGTCCACTGTATGTAAATGAATGTAAAGGCTCCTCACCTCTGTTTGTCAGTCAAAAAGTCTGCCTTGTTGACCAGCACCATGTTGACCTTCTCTGTGTTGACCTCCTTCACATATTTCTCCAGGTCAACACACCTGAACAGCAGTGGGTTCCTGGCATCCACAATTTGGATCAAAATGTCACTGAAAAGGTATTATACAGAGAATCAGTTCTCCTGTTGACAAGCTGTATATATTCAAGAAACTGAGACAGATGGTTAAAAGGGGATATTAGGGATTTATATCAGACTGTTATAAGTTTTTGTTTTTTTTTTAATTTACCTTTATTATTTTGTGTGCATGTGTGTGTTTGAAGTACCAACCTTCTTTCTATCACTCTCCAAAGCTGTCTCCAGAAGTCCAAATTCTTCTCAAAAGGTGTCATTAAGATATGTTCCTTCTCCTGCAGTCTGTAATAATAAAAGTTATCGGCAAATATGGCCAAAATATTGTTTTTGTATGTGACTTAATTTAAATCCAATGCATCAAAGGATATATCACAGCACTACCAAATCATTGCTACATTGTACCATAGACAAAACATCCAACTCATTTGTCCTATAGAGCTGACATAAAAAACTGAACATGCCAGGGTTTTAAAGTTTCACAACTTCTAGGTGGTAATGTTCAGTCTGAATAATCATTTCAAATTTTTGGTAATACTGTATATTCACTATTTTGAGTATTTTGACTATGTCTACAGAAAATAATACTAGCATTTCTTTTCAAACTCCCAATTTGTTGAAAAATGACCAGTCACAGTAGAAGAAAGAATCTGCAAGGACTGGGAAGCTTTACAACTGGCATACTTGTACAAATTTCTCTCACATATTGATACACTTCCTTATAGTTGCTGACATCTACATAATATGTATAGTTACTTTAGTCTACTTACAAGGCCAAGTGTTTCCTCCACACTAAGAATGACTCCCTCTCAGCCTGCTCCAGCTCTGACTTAGTAGTGGTCTCATCCCACTGCGGCCTGTTATAAAACCACATTTTCAAGTTTTAATACAATGTACTGGTAAATGTTACTAGAAGTTCAAGATGGACTTGAATAATAAGGTTGTTTGTTTCTTACTGCTGTATGTATGTATGTATGTATGTACGTATGTATGTATGTATATGTAAACTCATGTTGCCTGGGAACGTAATATGCTGAGAAACTTGTGAATAGTATAATTCGATGTTGAGGTAAGTTTGAAATAAAATGTACTGAGAGGGAGAGCAAGAGAGAAAGAAGGACGGGTAGATATGGCATTCATTTTGCTCTCTCTCTCTTCTCTCTCTCTCTCTCTCTCTCTCTCTCTGTCTCTCTCTCTCTTTGTGCGTGTGTGTGTGAGAGAGAGAGAGAGAGAGAGAGTGCGAGAGAGTGAAAGAGAGAGAGAGATAAGTGGACCAAGAGATCGAGACTAGTGTGCGGAAATCGAGGAGTAAGGAGAGAGATTCTACCTCCTTGGTATTCTCAGCAGCTGTTTGTTCTCCTCCTGCACCTGTGTGACCTTAGTTTGCTCCTCTTCAGTCAGCAGTCCAGAGTTCCTGTCAACTGTGATCAGCTTCACATTTAACTTCTCTGAAAGAAGAGGAGTGATGAAACCAAATTGTTCTTTGGGTAAACATCCTTTATACTAGAATTGTGATACTTTTATAATGTATTTGGAAATTTTAACAACTACTGTAACACTTTTTATTATTATTTTTATTTTATTTTATTTTATTTTTTTCCTGTAGCTAGATAGCTTTGTTTTCTCTTAAGGCTCTCTTGGACATGAAAGCTTAGTAATGTCTTAAGGTTGTACATTTTACAATGAAACTATTTCAGCTCTCCGTAAGTAAATTAGATAGTTAAAAATGTCATATCTCATTCATTCACTGCTATCACAACTACATCAAACAGATAATACCTGCTGTAAATTCAGTTCCCGCAAGTTCAGCCGTAGCCAAAAACTCGTCCAAGTTGCTCTGTTCTGTCACGGACTGCAGATTGAGACGACCCCAGTCAAAGCCATCAGAAAGCTCACTTGTGTGTAACTGAAATGAAAGTTCAAAGATAAATACAATGTCATGTAAATGATTAAAAAAAGTGAAACACATGAACCCCTAACTCATACAAACTATGCAGACTTGAATGTAGTACATAGACAACTTTCATTTTGTATTTCAAACTTATCACAACCTTTAACATGATATGTTCAAAATGTTTTTTCTGTTGTTTTTACAAAAAAAAATAACTTTAATTGAAATGTGTCCCCACATAACCAGCTGTCCTGACTTTGAACTTAATCGTCAAGTGGAATGCATTAACATATAAGAAACAATTTAACAAATATTCTGCTCAGTAACAAATCTTAAACAGGCACATGAATTTGGGCAAGTTAAAATTAACAACCGAATTGCACTTGCCAAGACGGGGATTTAACTTACGAATGAATCTGTCCCAACTTTCTTCCGCTGTTTCCCAAATCTCTCTTTTATCAAATGTCTTCCGAGGGAAGGCTCCTTGTTTTTCTTCCCCATTATTTCTCTTTACTCCGTACCAAAGTCAGTGACAAGAATACAATCAACAAAACTTTAACGCAATCATGTGTTTGTGCAACCATAAGTTTTATTAAACCATGCCCGTGTCGTCACATCCGGTAACCTTGACCTTGATAAACCTCTCTTCACTGTTTGGAGACTGAAAATGTCTGAATGTAAGTTTTACCACATCGACACCCCTCTTTTTTTTTAACAAAATTTCAAAACAAATAAAAATTTAGATCGATTCCAGTCACAACGGACAATTCTGCACCTTGAAATGAGTGGCAGCGATCATGGATGAAGACAATTTGTCCCGCCAGGCAGACGAAATTGAGGCTCTGTCCTCCATCTATGGGGAGGACTGGCGAGTTGTAGATGAGGCTGAGAGACATTACTGTATAGAGGTTTGTCCACCAATTCTGCACTCAGTTCTACCATGGACTTTTTGATTGATTCACAAACTTTTGTTCCATGAAGATTTTTGCACCCACATTCTCAAAACTGGTTGTGAGCCTTTCCTTTGAATCTCACTACTCTCAATTTGTGCTACATGTCCAAGTCAAGATACTAGTAGAGAATTTAACATAAAGCATAAATTATATGCTCCAGATAGTACCATGCCATAGTATGCAACCATATATTTTTTTTATTTCAGATCACAGATGGCAAAGAAAAGCCCAAGTGGAAAATTACCCTCCAGGTGACTTTGCCTTCTGACTATCCAGGTTCTTCCCCACCCACATATGAAATCAATGCCCCCTGGCTCCGAGGAGCTGTGAGATATGAATTACAAAACACCCTTGAGGAAGTTTATGTTGAAAATGCAGGGGAGAGCATTATATATTTATGGGTAGAGAAAATCAGGGACTACCTTAGCAGTAAAAAAGATGATTTAGAGCTTGGTTCTAGTGAAGCTGATGCCTGCAGTGATGACATGAATGTGAACCTGAAAATGCAAGATGTGGTTGATGAGGCTACTGGTGACCTTCACCCTGAGCCTGACCTTGACCTGAGTGACCTCTCAGAAGAGGTGGAGTCACTTGAAGTTTTGCCCCAGACATTTCACAAACCAGACCTTGTGGAGAAAATTCAGTGTCCCGTGATTCACCATGGCGATCCTGTGAAGGACCGTAAAAGTACATTCCAGGCCCACCTGGCAGCCGTGAACAGCGAGGAAGAGGTGCAGCTTGTAATGGAGAAACTACTGGAGAATAAAAAGATTGCCAGTGCCACGCACAACATACTTGCCTATCGAATTCGCAAGGATGGTCAACATAATGTGATTGCACAGAACTGTAAGGACGATGGTGAAACACATGCGGGGTCCCGTATGCTGCATATCATGCAGATTATTAATGCGTTAAATGTTATGGTTGTTGTCACGAGGTGGTACGGTGGTGTTCACCTGGGCCCAGACAGGTTCAAACATATTAACAACTGTGCTAGAACTCTCCTCCAACAGCATGGTTATATCAAGGAAAAAGATGAAAAGAAAGGGCCCAAGAGTAAAAAGTAATTTACTTTATGGACATTTTGTTTTAATTTTTTTCTTTCCATTTTAAATGGTGTTTATTAATAAGAAAAGGTTGGGTTGTGAAACATATTTAAGTTTTAGAAGATCTGAAGTAGAAATACAGGGGCAGACGGAGGCCATCTTCTGGGTCTTCCAGAAGACAGAATTTGTAAAGTTTACATTGATGGGCATGTAATTTTTTTCTGTCAAAAGCAGAGGATGGATCAACAAAGATAATATGAAAAGACTGTCAATTTATATCTCTCAAAATATATCTGGACCTGCCCCTAAAAAAAAAAAAAATAGAGGTTTAGGAGGAATGAAATTTAGACATACAGCGAATTGACAATTGATTGCTAAAAATACTTGATTATTTATGTGCCATTTTCCTTAATATTGAAAACTCTTTCATCAGGTGATTTATGCTGAGAATTAGCAATGGACAACAGCTATTGTGATTTAGAGAAAGTGATTAGTCTTGTCAATTTATAAGTGTAACTTGTGATTGAATGATATGCAAGCATTTTACATACACAGTGCCACAGGTTAATTATTTCAAGAATGTTCGTGTTAAGTCTGAAAGATCTTACAGAACATGTGTCATGTTTTAAATATTTATCATTCATTATTTGTGTTTTTTTTTTAATTTTTATAATTATTATTGATAGTTAAATTGCCATACTCTGTAGACAAATGGTGCCTTAAATAGTTTAATAAAGTTCAAATGATCAGTATGAGACTGAAATAAAATTCAAAATCAACTGACAACTGTGTGCCTTTTTGATCATTCAGCCCAAGGATTCCTCTGTCTTTAAGCTGTTCCCATGTTGGCGTTTTTTTTTTTTTTTTTTTTTTTTTTTTTTTTTTTTTTTTTTTTTTTTTTTTTTGTTG